>PISX010006065.1:0-45043 GCA_004024625.1 Mellivora capensis | reverse complement strand
ACCAACTGTTTTTATTCATTATTTTTAGTATGAGAATTTGAGATTATAAATTATGTGTCAATTATATAATCCTTGAAGCACTAACTTTCGTTTTTTTAATTAAGATATAATATATTATTTGCTTCAGGGGTACAGGTCTGTGAATCATTAGTCTTACAGTATTCACAGCACTCACCATAGCACATACCCTCCCCAATGTCCATCACCCAGCCACCCCATCTCTCCCCCAACCCCAGCAACCCTCAGTTTGTTTCCTGAGATTAAGAGCCTCTTGTGTTTTGTCTCCCTCCCCGGTCCCATCTTGTTTCATTTTTTCCTTCCCTACCCCCCACGATGCTCCTCCCTGCCTCTCAAATTCCTGATAACTGTCTTTCTCTGATTGACTTATTTCGCTTAGCATAATACCCTCTAGTTCCATCCATGTCATTGCAAATGGCAAGGTTTCAGGGGTCTTTTGATGGCTGCATCATATATATATATATATATATATATATATATATCACATATATATCACATATATATCTCATATATATCTCATCACTGCATAATATTCATATATATACATAACTCACATCTTCTTTACACATTCATCTGTTGATGGATATCTAGGTTCTTTCCATAGTTTGGCTATTGTGGACATTGCTGCTATAAACATTCAGGTGCACATGCCCCTTCAGATCACTACATTTGTATCTTTAGGGTAAATACCCAGTAAGCACTAACTTTCTGAACAATGATTATCTGAAGTTAGATGTTAGATGATTCAAAGTTGGTACACTGATCAAAAGAATATTACATTGATCATTAATAGTAACAAAACAAGGTTTTTTTTAAACCACTGGGCAGCTTTCTTCAAGTACACTATAACATACTTATTCCATGCATGCAAAAATATGATCTAAGTTCATACCAAGAGTAATAGCAGGGGCACCTGGGTGGCTCAGTGGGTTAAGCCTCTGACTTCGGCTTGGGTCATGATCTTGGGTTCCTGGGATCGAGCCCCGCACTGGGCTCTGTGAGGTTTTTTGACAGCAAAAACGTTTATTTGAAAAAATTACTATTTATTGAAAATATACATTAGAAATTATTACATACTTCCATAGCATTCCCCTCCCCCACCACAAAAGTAGAAATATCCGCTTGCTATGCTAATGCCATAGGTAAAGTCAAACAAAAAGGAAAACACCATCAGCCCCCTTTCCTCATACATTAGAGTCAGGGGGAAAGAGGTCAGCTCCTATCTACCAATCAGTAGGAATTTAACAGGAATTTAACAGGGAGCCTGCTTCCCTCTCTTTCTCTGTCTACTTGTGATCTCTCTCTCTGTGGGTGTCAAATAAATAAATAAAATCTTTAAAAAAAAAAAAGAGTAATAGCAGCTGGCCATATGCTTTTGTCATAGGATTCCCACATCTCTAAGATTCAGGGAAGAGAGAGTAGCAAAAAGTAAGTGATGGCAAACCAACAATTCTTACTTAAATCAGACAACTCCAAACTGTAGTGGCGCCAGAGTGTGGCAAACTACTGAAATTCGGAGGTTGACTCATTTTGAGGTTGTGTTTGCCCAGTGCTTTCCACACAAACACTGAAAATATGTTATCTCTTCATATTGAAGAACTGGAGAAGGCTGCTGAAGGTCATAGGACTAAGGACATTTGCCCCCAGTGAACACTTAGTGCAACCTCTGGCCACAAAGAATGCCCTAATAACTCTTCATGATGCCCTTGGTCCACATACAATTATCACTAAAGTTTTCACATATCACAAAGAAAAGGGACCAAAAACTCAGTGTCATAGGGAGCACACTAAATCCTCGTGGAACCTATTTAATGGCTTTTATGGAAAATATAACTGCATAATGAACAGTCACTGCTATTTTGTGAGTAACATATTTATAATTACAACTCCTATAAATTGTACAAACTGGTTCCAACATTGCAAACACAAGATGTTGTCAATCCACATCCTAACCTTCACATTTAAGATATATATTTTTTAATTTTGTTAAGATTTTTATTCATTTATTTGTCAGAGAGAGAGGGAGAAAGAGTACAAGTAGGGGAAGAGGTGGGGTGAGAGAAGTTCCTCAGCAAGAAGCCCGACGCAGGACTTGATCCCAATACCCTGGGATCATGACCTGAGCTGAAGGCAGATACTTAACCGACTGAGCCACCAAGGCACCCCTAACCTTGCCATTTAATTCAGTATGTACTGGTACATCTGTATTTCAGAGGAAGGACAAAAACATTTTGAAGCTATTATTTTTCTGAGTGCTACATGACACATACTTAATGGTTTGGTTCTCCTCAACAGAGTCCTTGGTCTAGCCCTAACCTTCTATATATTATACAGGTGAGAACAAGAAAGGGATAAACTTTTGCTAAGGATCTTCTACAAATGGAGTATTTCATTCATCATTCCCTTAAATCTTTGAGGTAATTCCATCCCTCATTAACAGATGAGAAAACCGAGGCTTAGAAAGTATCAAGAACTTGGGGCACCTGGGTGGCTCAGTCAGTTAAGCATCTGCCTTCAGCTCAGGTCATGATCCCAGAATCCCAGGATTGAGCCCCAGGGAGTCTGCTTTTCCCTTGTGCCCCTCGCCCTGCTCATGTTCTCAGTCAATCTCTCTGTCTAAAAGTATCAAGAACTTGACAAAAGTCATAAAGCCAGTGCATGTTACAGACAGAATCTTTTTTATTATTACTATTTTGTTAATTATTTTTATTAACATATAATGTATTATTTGCCCTAGGGGTAAAGGTCTGTAAATCGTCAGGCTTACACACTTCACAGCACTCACCATATCACATACCCTCCCCAATTACAGACAAAATCTTTAAATGAACTCCAAGTATCTTGATAATCCCAGAGCTTCTTTTCCTTCACCATCAATAAGAAGTGTAACAATGCCAGACCTAAAGAAGTATACTACAGTAGAAAAAGTGCCAAAAATGACCTTCCCAAAATACAGTATTTATATTATGTCCTGATTTTAGAGTTACTTTATCATGCAGTAAAATAGTGCTCCCACCAGCCTGGTCAGAGGAACAGAAATTATTATTCATTTCATATAATCTTTACAGAGGATGTAAGGTTTCCTAATATTTCTTAAAATGTCTTGATAGAGGCTAAAAAGAAGTAATAAAGCCACAACACTCTAATTAAAACATTTCCCTTGAATTTACTATTTTCTGCATATCTTGTGAGATCAAAGCCACAGAATTATTTAAAATTCATATAATATGTTATAACCATCACTGCACATTTTGGACCCCATTATTTAAGATCCAATAAGTAAATGAGCAAGTATTTTTTTAAATTTTTTTTTATTTTTTTAATTTCTTTTCAGTGTTCCAGAATTCATTGTTTATGAGCAAGTATGTTATTTCAAATGTAACCTCTTTTGATTAGATAACCTAGACTTTCTACATAGTTTGACATACTTATAAATAAAAAAACTAGGTCACTAAATGGTTTTATGAACTAGGTTAAAACACAATAAAATCTCAATTATTACTCAGGAAGCAGGAGACGGCAGCTCTCACTTTTCCACATCAGATGAACAGAACTGTCGTTATCTGCCTGACTGCTCAGACCCACACTGTATTTCTATTCATGCATTTAGTCACAGGATCTAGCAATTTAAGTCATCATAAATTATACACTAAGAAAAGATGATACACCAAAATGTCAGTCAGCTTTTAGCATTAGGAAGCTCTCCATCATTGGTTATTTTAGCAATCTAATGATGTATTAGTGTGTCCATTTTAATGAATATATTACTGAAAAGACAGAAACAGACAACCTTACATCAAAAATGACTATAGGAGGTGTGCCTAGTTGGCTCAGTCAGAAGATCATGTGACTAGATCTTGGGCTCATGAGTTCAAGCCCCACATTGAGTATAGCGATTACTTGCATAAATTTAAAAAAAAAAACTTTAAAAAAATGGCTATAGCAACGTAAGGAAAAGGAAGACTGTAATTTTTTTTTGACCAAACAGGAGATAATGATTTAGTGTTTTTGGAAAGTTGTTTGGCAGCATGAATCAAGAGCTTTCTAAATGTTTTAATTTTGGGCCCAATAATTTCACTTCTAGAAATCTATTCTAAGGAAATACTCAGGGATATATGATCAAAGATTTAGAAACAAGGACATGCATTCCTAACTGATAAAAATAAAACCATGTAAAAATACAAATGTTTGAAAATTGAGGATGTTTGAAAATGACACAATATGAATAATTATTATAAATAGATCAAAAATCAAGTTTTCCAAAATGTTATTACATATAATTGCTAAAGAAACACTCAGCATTCAAAACTGCTTATACAACATGAACTTAACTTTATTTAAAAAAAAAAGACAAGGGCTGCCTGGGTGGCTCGGTGGGTTAAAGCCTCTGCATTCAGCTCGGGTCATGATCCCAGGCTCCTGGGATCAAGCCCCACATCAGGCTCTCTGCTTGTCGGGGAGCCTGCCTCCCCCTCTCTCTCTGCCTGCCTCTCTGCCTACTTGTGATTTCTGTCAAATAAATAAATAAAATCTCTTAAAAAAAAAGACAAGAAGGCAAGGCATTGGATCAATATGTGAATAAGGTGTAAAATTATGATTTCATTTTCCTCCTTATACATTTCTAATTTTCCCAAATTTGGTACAATTATTACGCATAAACTAAAAAATTATTTGAGGTTATGTTTATATCAGCCTTATTTTAGCTTCTTATATAATTCTAATTGGCACCAGCAAAATAAAAAGATACACTATACAAAGGAAGACCCTTCTAATGAATGTGAAAGAAATGCAAAAACAGGACACGCCAACACAGAGAGCTCTTGACACAATTGTATCTCTTCAGACTGAATACTAATGGTGATAGCACTAATGGAATGAAACCAGAATGGCATGAATAATACATTACTTGCACCAATCGATGTTAGAATGTTACAAGCTGATGGAAAATAAATGTTCAGAGTAAAAACAGAGGAAGAAATTTCAAATGCAAGTACAGTACAGCAATCCATCTAGTATCTCTACTGGACCAGGGTATGGGAGAATTGTAACTCTGACAAAAGAATACAAAATCGATAACAACTGTTGCTTTCTCACTGCCAAACTATGTTCTACCAATGATATATCAGAGGAAAGACTATACAGATAACTGTCACTGGAAGTAAATTACTGATTAATATACATGTGTTTTCATGTAACTATGTGTACCCACTAAAAGAAGACTCATAATGATGCCAGGAAATGCAAAATTTTAACTGTCTATCTCCACAATTAGTATAAAATTATATGTTATATGTTAAGACAAAGAACAGAAATAACACAGATATAAAGACAGTTAATTGTAGCACACATTATCCATATTCCTAAGTCAAGGGTCTTCTAGCACGTAGCTCTGAAGGAAATAACGCAGTTTTCAGTCGCTAGGTAAAGTGGCTATGTGACTAATGGAACATGCCTCAAAGAATACATAAGCCCTATTTTATTCACATATATGTCAGTTCCTTTTCAACTGAGGGTCTGAATTATAGAGTAGATCATTGCCTTAAGAGAGAGTGAAGAAAAGAGGATACTACCAGGTAAATTGCTCCTTAACTCTCAAGTCCTACATGGGAAATTCAAAGGACATCATGTTCCACATATGGTTAAAATAGGGAAAAATATCTTGGAAAAAAGGAAAAGCATGTTTATTTAAAAACTTGCTTAGAGATGCCTATAGGAACTCTCTTATAGGACTAATTAAAAATAATATTTTTATTTCAAATTATCCTCCATTTTGAATAAAATACACAAATTTCATTTTCCAAGGACATTTTTCTGCTAAATTCTTGTAAAACAAGAAAAGAAACAAAGCCATCTTAGCAGTTAACATTTCAGCATAATGGCTGAAAAGAACACCTTGAATTTGATATTAGCTAGTTTTCTATGGAAGAAACAAGAAACATGAAACAGATTTATAAAATCACATCATAATGGAATTCTACTGCAAAATAAAGACTTTAGAATAATTTAAGAAAACACTCCAGACACAAGTGATGGACAAACTAGAATGGGTTTCTTGGGGATATTATACAATATTTTTTCTTTGGTGATCTTAACAAGAACAAATGTAGCCCTAAGGAACTTTCTGGTTGACATAGTAGCTAGCAAGTGGTACTCGATTTGCTCTTTTCTCATATTTCAATGTTAATCCTCTTGAAAGCACACAAAAAGAGGCCCAGTTTCAAAGCCATGCAAAGTAAGAATATTTGTCAACTATCCAGCATACATCAGGAGTGATTTCTATTGAACATGTGGCTCTGACTCTGAACAAGAAAAAAGGTTAAGTAGAAAGAGATGGACCTTCAAAAAGATCTCCACCAAAATCCAGATCTATCCTTTGCTTATATAGGCTTAACTATGTGAAATTTTACTGTTAAATACACTGGTCAGCTAAAGCAACTAAAAATTAAGAAAGCTGCATGCTTTTAAATTTTGCTATTTGGCAATAAACTCACTCTTTTAAACAGCTACCATACAACTACTGATTTGAAATAAAAATTGCAATTATATAGTATTTGTAAAATCAGAAAAATAATAAAGATAGATACCTGTTGGTCAAAAATTTACCTTTCAGGTACTATGCTATGAACTCTACAGACAAAATTAATTACATTTTTTAAACCTAAAAGGTAAGTATTAAAAGCCCCACTTTACAACAGAAGATACTGAAGCTCAAGGTCATGAGATAATAGGTGGCAAGATCCTAATAAAATTCTTGCTGCCTCCTAAGTCTATATTTTTACCAAGCCATAACGCATCACCACTACACTTAAATGTGTATGTTGGCAAAGCTGTACTCAAAGACAAATTAATAGCCTTAAATGCTTTCAGTGTTTAAATAATAAAAATATCATATGATCTCCCTGATATGAGGAAGTAGAGATACAACATAGGGGGTCTGGGGGGTAGGAAAAGAATTAATGAAACAAGATGGGATCGGGAGGGAGACAAACCATAAGAGATTCTTAATCTCACAAAACAAACTGAGGGTTGCTGGGTGGGGGTGGGATGGGGGTGGTCGGGAGAGGGTGATGGGGTTATGGACATTGGGGAGGGTATGTGCTATGGTGAGTGCTGTGAAGTGTATAAACCTGGCGATTCACAGACCTGTACCCCTGGGGCTAATAATACATCATATGTTTATAAAAAATAAATAAATAAATAAATAAATGATGCAAACATTCAAGTAACAAGTTTGAAAAAGGAACAATGGAAAGCACAGTAGGCAGAAAAAGGAAAATTAAGAGATTGAGAGCATAATGAATTATTATTGATAAATAAACAATAGTTCTGGTTGAATTTTTTTTTAAATCCCAAAGCAAAAACAACTCCCCCAAAACAGTGAGTAGGTGAGGGTAACAAAAAATTAGTAAAGAAAAGGAGATATAACAAGTAGTAAAGGTGGCATTTTCTTTAAAAAGGAGAAATACACTTATATGCTGATGTGTGCTTCTAATGTTCTATGGAAAGTTAATAGATGCTACACACACACACACACACACACACACACACACAGGAATTCAGAATCTAAATTTGGGCAATTCTGGGCTAAACAAGGGAAAAAATTATTTCCAGCATTTCTCTTCATCTTTAACATCCTAAAGTTTACTCTTAATCTCTACTACTCCAATACTACTTTATTTGACAGGAGGATCATTTCACACCTTTAAAAAAAGACTTCACTATAGGGGTACCTGAGTGACTGAGTCAGTTAAGAGTCAGAGTCTTGGTTTTGGCTCAGGTCATAATCTCAGGGTGGTGTGATGGAGTCCTGTGTCAGGCTCCATGCTCAGTGCGAAGTCAGCTTGAGATTCTTTCCCCCTCCTTCTCCCTCCCCTGCTCCTCTCTCTCTAAAATAAACAAATAAAATCTTTTAAAAATACTTTGGTATGGAAAAAAAATGTATATAACATATTCACAAAGCTAGCCTAACACCGATATCAAAAAATCTAACAAGTAGTTCAATAGAGAAAAATAAATTGAAAGCCACTATGATACCCTGTGGAGGCTAATTAAACAACTATGTATAAGCCACAAGAAGAAAACTACCATAGTTATTATAGATCTGTATATTAAGTATTATTCTGTTTTAACTCCCACTGAAAATGATGTCAAAGAAAACAAAGTTTTATTCTTTGTCAGTTGACACTGGGAGGACAAGATAGGATTGCAGTTTTTCATCCTCAGATGGATTTCATTTAGAGGAGAAATATGGACCCTATAAAACCAAGTCAATCATGTTCCTCAGTTTGAGGGAGTAGAGGGAGAGAGGAAAGTAATTCTCTCAAGATCTGCTTTAAAAATGCCATAAATACTCCCTCTACTTTGGGCTGCACTAAATTCTGGAAACCCATAAAACACTGAGGTGTGAGAAAAGGATATGCAGTAATCCATTTTATCTATATTGGAACTGTCAATAAGGGTGGGTCCACCTTTGCAATAAAACACTTTTAAAAGCACAATAAAATATTTAAAACTATTTGAATTCAACATATTGACTCAATGAAAGATAATATCCCACGCTGTCAAGAATCAGCAGTGCAAATAAAACTGCAATCTAACCTCGTATTTACTTGTGTATTTTACGCATGGTAGAATGACGCACACCCTGCTTTTCCATGACAATCTAGGCTTACACTTGCTGTCCTGGTGCAATTATTAATTTTGCCACTCTTTCCTCTCCAAAATGCCTAGTTTGAACTATAAATACATAGTCACCCTAAGCTCAAACCATATAATACCATTATCTTCATAAAACCTCAGGTCAAGGGGAGTGACCTGATATCAAACTCCTATACATATCTGCATCCACGTCATAGCTTTGCTAATTATGTGACCTGGGTGAGATCACTTTGGTCCTTAGTTTCTTCACATATGATAAGATAATGATAATAATAATAACTATTTCATGGTCATATGAGGATGAGAGTAAGAAAATATCCTATGCTTACTATAGTAGCTGATATTCAGTAAGTGCTCTATAAATGCTAGCTATGAAAATTGTGACAACCACTTCACAGAGCCCCAAGTGGTTTCACAAATAAAATGAGTACAATAGGGCACCTGGGTGGCTCAGCTGGTGCCTTCAGTTCAGGTAATGATCCTGGGGTCCTGGGATCAAGTTCTGCATGGGGACTCAGCGCAGGGTCTGCTTCCCCTTCTCATGCTCGCTTGCTCTCATTCTCTCTCTCTCAAATAAATAAATAAATAAAAATCTTTTAAAATATAAAAAACAAAATGAGTACAATAATACCCAAATCCTGAGTGATATGAAATATTATATTAGAAAACCCACATAATGTGCTTGGCAGAGTGTCAGGTATACAATACGTGCTCAATAAATGTGTATTTCCTTCATTTCTTTAAATCTATAAAGGCTGTAGTACTAATGACCCACTACTACTTTGTGTTTCATTATATAAATACAAATTCTATACCTGAAAAAATAAAATATGAAAAAAGAACAATAGCAAAATATGATAGTGTCTAGTAAATAAAATTTGAAAGCAACAAGAACTGAGGTTGTCTCAGAAGAGCAAAACTGCAAGGAGATTCAACATTCTAGAACATTAGGAAGGTTGCTTGCATTTTGGAGACATATGTTGTTAAAACACTATTTTTTAACATTTCTCATAGGCTCCCCCAGCCACTCCACCTCAGCCCACTCCAGTCTACTCGGCCGAAAGTAGATCCATTTACATCTAAGAACATATTTCAATATTTCCTAACTGTGGAGAATCATGAAGAGTATAAGATTTTACACTACACGCAAACTAACAAATTAATCTGCCATTATTTCATGGATGTGTGCAGAAGACTCAAGACTCCTAACCAGAGGGGTGCCTTGGTAGGTCAGTTGGTTGGATGTCTTCTTTCAGCTTAAATCATGATCTCAGGTCCTGGGATGGAGCACCGATGATGATCTCAGGTCCTAGAATGGAGCCCTGAGTCAAGTCAGGCTCCCCACTCAGTGGGAAGCCTGCTTCTCCCTCTCCCTCTGCCGCTCCGTTGCTCGTACTCTCTCTCGCTTGCATCCTCTTTCTATCAAATAAATAAAATCTAAAACAAAAAACAAAAAACAAAAAACCCTCACCAGAGGCAAAGGATTTTATTACTTAAAGCAACAGCAATAGCCAGAATGTCAGCATCTGTGCTAGTTCCCTTAGCCCAAATTACCATGAGTGATACAAAAAAGGCCAAGGTGACATCAATACATGTGATGGGTTGGGTTACAGCAGAAGAACCTAGAGCTCAGGGAACCTGAATCTCTAATAATGATCAGTAAGTACACATGGAAGGAGTAGTTATCTTTATCATATTACACAATAAGTAACCTATGCCTTGCTCTGAAGAGAACTATTATCTCTATCATCCAAGGCTATTCCTTGTAAAAATATCCTTAAAAAGATAGTCCATAGCAAAAGCAGGCAGTGCCTGTGATCATAAGACATGCAGAAACATGACATACCATGCAGAATTGTTTCCCAACACCACAAGGGACATACAGATTGTGCCTGCTGTCTGGTCCCAACACACAGTGTTCTGTACTTAGATAAACTAGGAAACTATTAAACACAGGGCTTTTTTTTTAAGTTTCTTTAAAATAGAACTTCTCAGAGCCTAATAATCCAAAGTGGCTTAGTGAACCCCCAACAGGAGGATAGAATGCAGGTTTTAAAACTCATTTTTCACAAAACACCTATAAATACCTCCCAAAGGAATATTCTTTGGATCACAATTTGGGAACTCTAGGGAGAGTTTATATCATGTGCCCCATATCATCATTCTCTCTTGTATAAGATTAGCTAATATTTTCCCATTTATTTCCTAAAATCCCAAATCCACAGGGAAATGTTTACATAAAGAAATGCCTTTTGAAAGTATTATTGGAAGCAAAACAAAAAAACAAAACAACCCAAAACAAACAACAACATTAAAAACCCCAAAACTATAGAGTCCCTCTGTGCAAAAGAACCCTTAAAAATAATTGAGATAATGTAAGTAAAGTACTTGGCACTAGCTGGCACACAGTAAGTGCTCAAAAAATAGCAGCAATTAAAAGTATTAGCCAGTCTATCATGGTGCATTTACAGAACCCTCTTTGTTATAAAACACTGAATTCCTATTATAAGTAAGCTGGTGTGGCTGTAGTAACATCAGGTCATGACTACTGATTTTTCCTTCTCTAATTCTACTACCGTACACTTTCCTACATGCAATGTTTCCATTCTCCTCATGCCAATTTTTTACTCCACAAACTGAACCTTATAAGCCTCTAGGTTTAATTTAGTCTAAATTTGATAAATGTTACTCAAAGCCAGTCTTCCTTTTTGTTTTCTTTTAATGTAAAAAATTAGATTCCCCATTTGTTTAGAAGAACTAACTCAAAGTTTAAGTGTCTGTGCTTTCTTTGTTTTTTTTTTCTCTCTTAACAGAGTTCCCACTGAAAGGTCAAGTTGGATCTCATGAGCAAGTGGCAAAAGGCATTGGCTTAGTTATCGGAAGCTCAGCACTAAAACAAAATACAGTGACATCAGCTCGGTACTTCAGAGTGTAGGGAATGTCAAGTTAGCTTGCATAGGTCCCAAAAGAGATTTCTAATCCCCTGCTTCCTCCAGCTCCCCTCATGACAGTACCTTTTCATTCTGAGGCTTTGGAGGAGGGGAGACCTGGCAGGAAAGCTGGCATCCATTTCAACAAGACATCCATCACCTGGCCAGACTGTCTCTCAAAAGTATGCCTATTTGTATTATCATCATACTTTGAATTAATTAATGATAAACCACTGGTTAAAGTAAGGTCTAGGATCCATAACCAGTCTCTAAGTTTAGACATGGGGTAGGGGGTAGGAGGGAAGAACTTCTCCAATTATACCAGAATGGCAGATAATATAATGACATGGAAATCAAAATAATCTAGTATTCTGTGTGTTTACAGTACGTTAGAATGTCCTTAAATAAAGGCTTTTCCTACTCATGTCTCAGTTTCATATCTGTAAACTGGAATGTGATTTCCGCCCCCCCCCTTATTTCATAGTTTAGAGGAGAGATTAATGAACATTTATAAAATATTAATTTTATACCAAATAAAGCACAAATGATATTTTGTTTTTCACAGAACCTGATGGTGAGTATCCACTTGCATATGTCACTCTCAGAGGGATCAAATCTCTTTAAGTCAAGTTATAAAAGGGAACTTCTATTACTGTGGCATTCTAGATCTTCCTTGAGTAGCAGCTAAAGCTAAGCAAGGAATTAAATTTCCATTTCCAAAATTTAAAAAAAAACACACATTTTATACTTTATAGCCATTTATGTGAAGAAGTCCCAAATAAGAACTTTTATTAAAATGTGGTCTAATACTAATTTTTTATAAAACTGTGTTAAAATCTCTGCTTAAAAACCATATTACATGTACTATTTGTAGGTATTTCTAAATACATGTTTCCAATATTTTAAACCTTTTAAGAAGTTCATTCTGACGAATTTTCTTACTAGTATAGTTCTCACAAGCTACAAAAAAATAAAAAGGAGAAAGAAAGAAAAAAAGGTGCCAGGCATATTCCTGGACTTTGCATAGAATCACCAAGGAACCTTTTAAAAACCATCCCTTGCCCCTTCAAATTCAGTGAATCTAGAGTGGGGCTCAGGAACCTGTATTTCTAAATATCCTCTCTAGATTGAATCCTGGACAAATTTTAGAACTACTGAAAGACTGCCATTGTACGTTTCAAAATAGCATCAAGCTGGCAGCAAAAAACTGCCTTTGGAAAAGGGGTGGTTCTCTCCTTCATAAGAACAGAAAGCAGTCCTCTCTCTGTTCTTTTGAAGTGATAACCCAAGGAGTTTTCTTCTGTTCCTCCATATATAACCACTTGTTCTTCAAGCACAGAATCAAAAAGAATTTTAAAATAAAAATAATACATATTCATGGTAGATGTGTACAGTTTGTAGATAAATGAAAGTCATCATCAGGTAAAGTTAAGTCAGAGGAAGACAGACTGTTGCTGGAGGCTGAAGCAAAAAAAATGCCACTTAGTAAAAAAATGCACCTTTTAAGCCAACTCAAGAAATTACTTCTAAGTTTCATAAACTTACTGAACTTTTTTATTTGCTTTAGTTCAAAAAGAAAGAAAAGTGGTTCTTCTAACCTTCCCACCAGAGAAAATACTGTGCAGACATGTAATTTTAACCAAGTCGTAGCTGCCCCCTACCCCACTTACAAGATTTTTTAAGGGAATCTAACTAGTAATGAAAGACTACTTCCTGTCAGCTTTGAAGGAAGAACACAAACTAAAGTTGGTTTCTAAATGTCCTGACATATTCATTCTTGTAAAGCAACCATCCCTAGCCCTTTAATTGATTTCCCAAGACATCTACAATTTTTGAAGTTTACCAAGTTTGAACTGTGTTGCTAAAATAATGCAAAATATTTCTATGCTTTTGTTCATTTGTTTTCTGTTTGTATATTTCTTTAAACACCATAAAAAGGAGCCCCTTAATCTTGGCCCCTGCTTACTACCAGAAGCAGAGTGTGCCCATGGGCCCTGAGTCTGAATGCCTCCTCCTCTGTGTTCCTACAGGCCCAGGGCTGATCCCACCTCCAGAAGCAGAGGCAGACGTTGTCTGCAATGGAGCCAGATCCACACTTGTGCTTTTGCAGCCAGTCTCAGACCACAGCCAGGTGTGCTAAATCGTCAGGTCCTCAGTGGGTGGCTTCCATGATCTCTCTAATCTGGCTATAGTTTCCTAATTTGCAGATCTCCCTACCCCTGAATCAGCAAGTATCAGGATTCCAGGCACTTACTGGGACCACTGCCCTAGCCTGTTGAAGATGTGGCATTGGCTTGTAATGAGAGGGTCCTTGACTTGGGTCAAGGACCCAATTTCTCTCCTAGTCAGGATTCCTTCAGGAATATTCATATGCCAGACATAATTCAAATAGGTATGCTCATATACAAACTGGATAGTCAGCATTTACTAATTATGGGTTTTTTTAAATTTGATGGCTCTTTTCTCTTTGCAGAAAGCCAAATACAATTTTATGCTTCTTGAAAAACTACACTGAACATATGGTACTCTTCTTTTAAAGTGGGAATTTAAGCAGGCTAATCAAAAGTAATAGAAATTTGGTAGACAGAAAGCAAGAAACGTTGGGCCTCTATCTTACTACTTAACCAATACTTTAAAAATCACCAAATTTGGGGCGCCTGGGTGGCTCAGTGGGTTAAAGCCTCTGCCTTCAACTCAGGTCATGATCTCAGGGTCCTGGGATGGAGTGCCCCATTGGGCTCTCTGCTCAGCAGGGAGCCTACTTCCCTTCCTCTCTATGCCTGCCTCGCTGCCTACTTGTGATCTCGGTCAAATAAATAAATAAAAATCTTTCTAAAAATAAAAATAATAAAATAAAAAGCTAATTTAAATTCAAGGTATTCTCACAATGTAATCACATTCTAGTAAAAAACACCACTCTCTCTTAAAATGGCCAAAAGTTAGAATGAGATGCTTCTTAAAGTAAATCACCAACAGAAAGAAAAATCAGCTAATCTGTAAAAGTAAATATTTATTCTTTGTGGTACACATCAAATATACAGTGGTCTGCATCAGAGTAATATTTATTCACAAAGTGAAATGAATTACTTACATGTTACCATGAAACAATATGCCTCATTTTTTTGAAAGGCAGAAACATACCAAACAAATGTTATTGAAATTAGCAGCTAGAGTAACTGTACTTATTATAAGCTATAGTAGTTATAACTATATACATTGACATGGAACATGTTAATGATTTATTTTTGCAAAGAAAAGGTACCCTGTGACCCTTTTTTTTTAAAGATTTTATTTATTTATTTGACAGACAGAGATTACAAGTAGGCAAGAGAGGCAGGCAGAGAGAAAGGAGGAAGCAGGCTCTCTGCGGAGCAGAGAGCCCGATGTGGGGCTCGATCCCAGGACCCTGGGATCATGACCTGAGCCAAAAGCAGAGGCCTTAACCCACTGAGCCACCCAGGTGCCCCCTGTGACCCTATTTTTAAGTATTTCTATTTTTATTTATACTTACACACATTATAACACATTCAAAATCTGAAAGGATATATACTAAATTCAAAATATGATTTCTTCCTAGGTGGTAGAGTTAGGATAATTTTTATTTTCATTTTCTTCTCTTTACTTACCTATATTTTCTGACAAAGAATTCTGATATGTAGTACTTGCAGCTTTTTTAATACCTATTTTTTTTAAAGAGTAAAATCATGCCACGCTAATAACTTTTATGGTTATCCTCGGATACTATTATATCCTTTCTTCAAGATCAGTATTGCTGAGTAAATTAGAGAAAGTTTTTCTTGGTTGGGACCTCCTACACTAAGGATGGGGGAGCAGGATATTGTTTAAGGATCTCTTTTGTTTGTTTTCATCATTTTTTGAGTCTGAAATTCCTCTGACTCCACAGTCCAGACTGACTAAGGAAAGACTAGAGTACATTTTGCAATAAGTGGCTTTTGCTGCACTCTGCTGGAACATTCTCTAGTGTTCTACACAAAATGATCAATAAAGAATGCTCATGTCTTTGCTATATATATCTGGTTAAAAATGTCCTCATGGAGGTTTATATATTTCTATGGATAAATGAGAATGTTCTTTAATAAAAGGGATATAGTTTACAAACATACACACCAAGGATTACCATGCTCACACATCAATAAGTAGCTATATATGCAATACTTGATTATGGTATGTTAGAGGTAACATTTTTAAGTGTTTATTTTGTAACCTCTAAGAAGAGGTAGATCTTTTCTCAACTCTTCTAAACAAACTCAAAGATCTACCTTCAATCTTGTAAATTCTTTAGATGTACCTAACTAGACTCACATTACGTGGAATCATTTGTTACATTAATAAGAAGAAGAAGAAAAAAAAAAGAAAACCTTACCAAATTAAAGCAGTTTTTCAGTCTGTTGGGAAATAATCAAATGACTTAACACCTGCTATGTCCACCTACCAATCCCTGTTTTTAGTCCTTTACCTCTTCCCTCAAAACCCACCTGCAGTCAACATTCAGCATAAAGCTCTTTCAGTGAAAAGTAAATCAATTTGTGTTGGCCCGAGATTCCACAAAACAGTGTCTAGAGAGGCCTCAGTAACACAGATGCAATGGAAAAGAACTGTGGCAGGCTTGTTTCAACAATCTTCTGAGGGCAGTAAGGAAAAACTTTTACCTTAGCCCTGTCTTGGGAGTTGCAAACACAGATATTGGCAAGAATCCCAGCATACACAAAATACTTCTCAATTTTTACTAATACCTGCTAAAATTATGTTTTGGCCTCTTTGCCTGGAAAGAAAAGTCTGGGATGACCCGTCTTTTGACTTTATAATCTGCATAAATCTCTTGAAGAGGGTTCACAGGAAAAGTTTCCATGGAACATTTCTATTGAAAAAAAAAAAGAAGAAAGAAAGAAAAGAGGAGAAAAAAACCCAGCAGCCTCCACGGCATCATCTCCTCTCTATGGAATTCTCTGCTGCACTCTCCAGTGAGAGTGGTGAAATTCAGGAGTCCACAGGCCACAAGACAGAAGGTGTGCACTGGCCTCAGAGTGGATCCCTGCCCAAATCTTCCAATAGCATGGTCAAAAAGCCAAGTGTATACTAGTGCCCTCAAGTGTCTGGTGCTGGGCCAGCAACAAACCTAGACCTCAGGGCCAAAATAACCAAGGTCTTGTTTTGCATAAATGACCTGCTGTTAAGACAATCCTGTGCTGTAGGAAAAAACACTGGCCTGGCAAAGGTAAAGGAGCCCTACCAACTAAGCATTTAGAAGGGCCAACTCTGTACCAGCCCTCCAAATTCATTATCTCATAAAATCACTCAATGCCCCTAAAACAGAAAACTATCCCCATTTTACAGAAGAGGAAACTGTGGCTCAGAGAGTTTTAAAAATCTGCCCATGGTTACAAAGCTGGTTAACAATGAAGTCAGGGTTGAAACCCAAGTCTGTTTCATACCAAAACCTCTTTCAAGTCCACCAAACCCCCTTAGAGATCCCAGTTACTGTCCCATCTCAAATACTTTTAAAGAGTCGTTGACTCTTCAGGGCTTTTTAAAATTCTTTTGTGAAATGATTTAACTGAACATAATTTCTAAAACTTTCTTAAACTTCAAAAATCCATTATTCTAAGGACCTATTCATATCTTTCTTTGCCCGTCTCTTTTTTAAGTGGGTGTGACATAAGATGTAAATTTTCTAGGCTAAAAAAATCCAAGGTAATCCTAAAGGCTTCAGATGTCAGACAGTCTCTACTGCTGAGCATAGCTTGGAATTGTCACTAATGTTCTAAATCTGGTCACGTTTAGTGGTATATGCTGATTATCAAATAAAAGGGAAGCCAAATAAAACACCAAGTGCTATAAAAATATTTAGCATTGTCTTGGGAAATTCCAACCCTTAAAATTATTTATTATTTATTCGCTACAAATTACCCCCCCAAATTATCTAACATATTTGGAATCAAATAATGAAAGATGTTTTTGCCACACCACCATTAGGATCTAGTTTCACAGCATTTTATTACTGTATCATAATCGCTGAGCATATTGATATAAGGTAACAATGACCCTATTTGGAGAACTATTGTATTTAAAAAGCAAATGTTTCAAATCTTTAAATGGAAATAAGCTACCCATTTCTTTCAATTGTTTGATCAATTGCTTGGCCTTAACCAAAGCATGGTTATTTCAAAAAGAAAGCAAGTAACACTTTTACAATCTATTTTCCTTAATAAAATATACATTTTATTTCATTAATGATCTACAATTTTAATTAAAACTCCAAGTCCATATTTTACTTCTTAAATGACAGATACTTTCATTAGCTAACAAGAAGTTAATCCATTGCTACAATCCTCCTGAAATAATGCGTGTGATGAAGAATAATTAAGGTAGCAAGGGCAAAAGGTTACTTAAGACTTTACTATGGTGCGAGCTTAAATTATAGGTTTTAAACAAGATGTAAGGACCAATGCGCATGAAAAAAAGTGCAATTTTAATGGAATGCAGAACAAATTAACTTTTTAACATTTAATAATACCCAATTGCATAATGGGATTTGGTAAGTGCTACAGGGAGCAGAAAATAAAAGTAACACTGCAAGGTATGCTTGTTAACTACAGCAAGCTAAGGGCATTATTGGCCTACTAAATGCTGTAGTAAATGGACACGTAAGACTGGATTCTGCCATCTGATTGGCACATTTTGTTTGTTGTTTCTTTTTAAAAGAGAGGAAAAGATGAAAACCTTCAAGGAATTTTGTTAGCATGTTCTCGGAATTTCATCTCAATACTTCCCAAGGCTGGGAAAAATTTCTCCTGCAGGATTACCACCTTCTCCCCTATTAAGTCAACCACAAAGGTGGCTACAAGATCCTTTTAAACCCAGCTCTCTCTACAGGGGCAGAGCCATCACAGCATTCTGGTCCTGAACCTAGGGAGCCCTCAATTCAATCTGTGTCTCTTGCCTGTAAAGCAATAACCACAGGGCATTGGGCCAGCCTTTACTTTCATCCAATTAATTAAGCAAAAATGGTTTCAACTGTGAAAAGACCCCAGTCAAGCTCCAAAGTTTGACAAAAGAGGAATGGAGTATATGCCCAAGCTTCAGAATTACACTGCAAGAAGTCACTGTGCCACACTAGCCACACACTCTGTGTCCCAAGGGACAGGGTGAGTGATATGGTCAGTTCTTATTCCTCATAATCAGGGGTGAAAATATATCCATTATCCTTCTGATGACCACATTTGTAATCAAAAACCTGCTTAAGCACCAGAGGAACCAAAACCATGTAACTTTCAAAAGCACTAAGAGCTGATCTTAAATTTCCTCCAAAGACATCAGGGGCTACATTCATTTACTCTATAAACTTTGAGTTACCTACCATAGGCCAGGCAATGTGCTTGACAAAGTGAACAAGAAAGATACGGTCCTTGTCTTTCCAGGACATAGAACCTGTCAGTTGCACACTGCCATAGATAGTCTTGGTCAACTGAGCTTCACTCTTGGTAAAGAGGAAAGTGCCCAAACTCAAACAGTGAACACAGGTCTGCAGAAACACTATTTCCACCTATCTTCATTATATGCTCTGTTTTCCATGTTTTAATCCTTCAGTGAAGTTCTTAAAGAATTTGGCTGAATGGAAGATTGGCCATTAGAAGAAAATATGAAGACTTTTTCTTAAGGTTGACAGTGAGAACCCATTCTGATCAGCCAGAAAATCTCCTTTCTTATACTCAGGCATATACTAAAACATTCTTAATCCCCACCTCTTTGACTGACTCTGCTAAACAGTTATGGAAACATTTGCCATAGAGCCTGAATAATATCTCAGCATCCTTCTCAAGTCAGCATTTTAGGCAGCCACCACCAACTGTTCATATTGGCATAGGAGATGAAAATTATTTGCTAGTGCAATCTTAGACTGCATTAAAAGAGTTTCTATGCCCAACAGAAGGCTGAACTAGATGAATAAGGCCAACTGCAATGCCATAAATATAGGAATATGAAATTCTAAAAATGGGAAGTATCCAACTTAAATTAATTACAACATTCCAAAAGTGTGTTTATTGGTAGGGTATTTAAAGTCACAGAAGGAATTTCCCCAATGAGACGATACTATAAATTGTATTAATGTCACAAAACAGTCCTCAAAAGACTCTTTTAGCCCAGTATGTGCCAAAATGGAACTGAACCAGTATACATTTGAAATGAAAAACTAGTAGAAAATAAGAGACTTATGGGGGAAGGGTAGTATACTACTAACAATAAAATTTTAAGACAGCATTGTGGACTAGACTCAAGATCTAACAACTACCTAAGCTGTTAAAAGTCTGTTATAGCTGTTGGGGTGCTGTTACTGCCCAACTAGACTAGAAACCACTTGAGGAGAGTAACCATATCTAACACATTTTGTACCCATTCCTAACTTCCTCCCCCTCCAGTGTCCCTGATAAATATTAAGCAAGTGTAGATAAATGACAGAATTTCCTAGTAGGAAACCTAGGATTATCAAGGAAGCAGATGCCCCTACTCTTTTCTATACACAAAGAAGAAAAAGGGAACAACAAGGCTTCAGTGTCACTTTTCTGCTCACTAAAAGGAGACATTTGGCTACCTCTTCCACTTCCTTCACGTGACTTGGAATAGCCATTTACATCTGTAACATGCTTATAAGCTATGGTGGGAACATGACTGTCTTACGAACTGCTAAGGACTTAATGACTATCTCAGTGACTTGGCACATAGCAGGTACTGAATATTTGTTGAATGAATGACGGACTACATTGTTCAGGCAACAGTTTTCAACAGGCCCCTGGAATTGGTACTGTATAGTGTTGTTTTTAGTTTTTTTCTCACCATAGCACATACCCTCCCCAATGTCCATCACCCAGGGTACTGTATAGTGTGTTCTGAACCCTAAAGTGTACTGTACTTCTCAGACTATCATTTATTTTTCTAATTTTTATAAATGGGGGTAAAAGAACAATTTCTCTTTCCTTTTAACATGATAAATATGAGGGGGGGGAAGCAGCACACACTTGATAAAAGGTAACGATCCGTGGCATAGTGTCAGGAGAGGGAGGCTACCAAGTAGCAGGCAGGACCCACATGGAGAGGGCAGCCAGAGAGACACCATGGGAGAATGCAGGCCTAGTGTGGCAAGGACTTTTGGCTTTTCAAGAGAAACCAGAAGCCAAGTGTTTCAATGTAAAGGCTCTTAGTTTTTAATTTTGACAACTAATAAACGTTTGAATAAAAACTGCATTAGCCAATTCTATTGTCTGATCAAGAAGACAAAAATGATTTATTCTTTTGCTGTAAGTAAAGGCAAAAAGAGAGGGAAAATGTGAGAGAGAACTCCATTTCCTTGTAAGTGTTTAAGCAAAACTACAAAGGGTCTCAAAGGCACTTTCTAAGTTGGAATAAACAACTAACTAGGGCAACAGTTTTCAAATTTTTAAAGAATTAATTGAAATAAAACTGAGGTAGATCAGTTGTACCTTCCACCCTTTATCTGATGGCTCAAGGCATCCCAATGAGCTATCATTCCACTGCAGCCACTTTGGAAAACAAATGACTGTGGTGGTGGGTTTCTTAGAATGAAAGGAAAGGGGACAAAGTCTAAGGCAAATCCAATAAGGAGATGGACTTAAGAGTCACAATCCAAAGTAAAAATACATTTTGTAAAATGTTCCGTTATAAAACGCTATGGGTAAGAGTCAAAGGCAGGAAGAAACCTAGTAAGCTAAGAACTGCAGTTTTTTTCCCATATGCCTTGAGTTCAGAAAGCACATGTAAAAGAAGATGCCACAACAAGGCCCAGAGACAAACCATATATAAAACCACTGAGAAACTGGGAATCTGAGTGGGAGTCCTGTGCTTTAATCACCACATCCAACATTAGACATGAAAGGGAATTAGCTCATCCAAAATGTTGACAAAGATGAGGACCAAGGCCTAACCACACTACAAACTCACACACGCTACAACTAATAGGACACTATTTTCGTCTATTAAACTGGCAGAGTTTTTGTTTAATAATTCCCAATGTCAGTAGAGAAGCCAAGAAATGGATTTTCTCATGTGCTTTGGGGGGGCAGTAAATTGAAACAACCTTTCTGAGGGGAAACATGTATTAGAAGCCTTTACAGATGCACATGGACCTTGGTCCAACAATTCTGCATGTGGAAATCTATGCTGAGGAAATGGTCATGAATGGACCAAATTTTACCTCCAAAGATATTTACTGCAGCATTATTTGTAGAAATAAGATCTTCAAAGCAAACAAATTATCCAACATTAAAAAATTGGGTAAGCTGGTTTTGACATAGCCACTATGCCGCATTAAATAAGATGTTATAATGCTATTTATAATGACATGAAAAGAAAAGTATTCCTGAGATGAAATAAAAAAAAAACACGACTACAAGCACATCCTTTATATAACTACCCCAATTTTTAAAAAATGCATGTACTACTGGGTATTTACCCTAAAGATACAAACATAGTGATCCGAAGGGGCACGTGAACCCGAATGTTTATAGCAGCAATGTCCACAATAGCCAAACTATGGAAAGAACCTAGATGTCCATCAACAGATGAATGGATAAAGAAGATGTGGTATATATATACAATGGGATACTATGCAGCCATCAAAAGAAATGAAATCTTGCCATTTGCGATGACGTGGATGGAACTAGAGGGTATTATGCTTAGCAAAATAAGTCAATCAGAGAAAGACAACTATCATATGATCTCCCTGATATGAGGAAGTGGAGATGCAACGTGGGGGGTTTGGGGGGTAGGAAAAGAATAAATGAAACAAGATGGGATTGGGAGGGAAACAAACCATAAGAGACTCTTAATGTCACAAAACAAACTGAGGGTGGCCGGGGGGAGGGGAGTCGGGAGAGGGTGGTGGGGTTATGGACATTGGGGAGGGTATGTGCTATGGTGAGTGCTGTGAAATGTGTAAACCTGGCGATTCACAGACCTGTACCCCTGGGGCTAATAATACATCATATGTTTATAAAAAAAAATTAAAAAATTAAATAAAAAATGCATGTATACACACAGAAAAAGAGAAAGAAGAATTTTCACAAGGAATTACATTAATTTTAATTTTTGTGTTTTGCATTTGTTTGAATTTTGCAAATTTTCCATTAGTATTTAATTCAATTCTTACATTTTGTTCAAAAGGCACATAAAATGAAATTATTTGATTGCTTTATTTTTTTATTTCTGATTGTTTTAAAAGAGACTTTTGTAAAAATTTTCTTTGTGGATGTAATTTATTTCATTCCATTATATAATACAATCAAAAGCCCCTTTTTGATCATTTCCCCTTTTCTCTCCATCTTTCTTAAAAAACAGAGATATTTGCAGGCCTGAAGAAGTCAGAAAAATTCCTACTAATTGATCTCAATCCCAAAATAAGGGAATACCGCAGGGGTACTCATGTCCTGCCTCCTTCTCAGTCTGCTCTGAGAAGCTGTGTTTGATTTGTTTTGGTTTTTCTTTTTTTTTTTTCATTCATTTTCTTTTTTCAAGATTTTATTTATTTACTTGACAGAGAGATATCACAAGTAGGCAGAGAGGCAGGCAGAGAGAGAGAGGGAAGCAGGCTCTCCACTGAGCAGAGAGCCCAATGCAGGGCTCTATCCAAGGACCCCAAGACCATAACCTGAGCTGAAGGCAGAGGCTTAACCCACTGAGCCATCCAGGCGTCCCAGTTTGTTTTGGTTTTTAATTCACTGTAAGCAAGGGGCCAATGGCCGGCCTCTGTCTTTAGTTATTCGTGACAGTATTTTATGTTTCTATATGCAACTCTTTGCTCTCTTCAATTGGAGCATGTGGTCTTTTAGCATAGGACTATGAAGACATATTCTTTCGCAGTTTCCCTGTAAGGTGCTCTGCAAATAGTGATCCTGACATACCTACTACGGAAGATACTGTAAGGGAAAAATTAAAGTATCCTCCTTGCACATTCTACGCTGCTGGTGGCACTAACTACTTGCAAATTAACAATTACCTGGTCATTTACATTAAAGTATTAAAAATCTTCCTATTCTTTGAGCTAGTAATTACTATTATGCAAGTCTATCCTAAGAAAACAAATTTTTATTGAGAAAAAACAGAAATTCAAAAGAAAAAATTCAACTAACCTAAGTCTTACTAAGGGAATGACTAACTAAATCATCATCCATAGTCCCAGGGGACTCTCTATCTTGACAAAGCTGAAAGTTATACTGGCTGAGAGTAGAAGTGAGCCTGTAAGATTTCTCAGGCACCAAGAGTTGGAATGCCTGACCAACCAGGAATGCCTGGTTCTCTATCCATTTACTACGGAAACATAGTACTTGATTGGAGGTTAAAGGAGCTATCATTCAGCTCATAACCTGGTGCTGACTATGAGGAGCCTGGAAAAACTAATTCATAGTAAAAAAATTAATTGACTCTTTTTCTAGGTACTAGGCATCCAATTATTTCCTAACATCCTCTATTAAACTATATCAAACTTTGTAGCCATAAGCCTTCAAGACTTTATGGAAAATAATTTTTATTCAAGAATAAAAGCCCAAATCAAGGAGATGCTATCAAACTAGAGATGAAAATTTGGAAAGATGATTCAGGCTCATGAAAAACACATTTACACATTTTAAAAAGAACTGTAAACCTAACTGGAATGTAAAAATAATTTACTTCAAATGATACAGAGCATAAACCTTTCGAACACTTGTAAGTTAACACCAGGAAGATGATAGAGCTTATTCTTGTTCCAAGATGATAACTGCTTTTTAAGTACAAAGAGATCATAAAAATTCCACAGTCCCAAAACAACTCAAATCGCAGCAAAAGGAGAATTAGGAGCATTGCCCATTGCCCATAGTACCTGCAATGACTGCTCAAACTCCAGGAGTGGGAATGATAAACATAGGTCTAAATATGTAAACTGTAAAGTACATATCTCAGTAGCAATATAATATCCTGGTCCCAGAGTAAATTTTTGGCAGAGACATAAGGCATGCCTTCAGAAGTTCCCAGAAGAAATGCCAACTAACCACTGGGGCAGGACCACTGAGTTCAAGAAATAATGTATTCAGTCCTACTACGTGCCACACCAGGCTCTGTGCAATGCAATGGGGCACAACAGTGAACAACATTAGATCTAGCAGTTTCTTTTATCCTGGAAACAGACTAAAAACAGATGGAAAATCCACTTCAACTGAAATGTAAAGTATTTACCTGTTAAATAAGTTTCAGGTCCTGTAAGAAAAATGTCGTGAAAGCATAGCTACAAATTTTTTCTAACAAGATGGGTCCTAGTACAAAAAATACACTAAAATAATATATTGTTGAGTTATTATAGCTCCTATTAGTCACTGTTAATATCAATTAAAATTACTTTCAACTGATAATATATTTTAATTAAAAAATTATATATGATGCATCTGTTCATAGTTCACTTAAGCACCATTGTATCTTTTTGAATATCATATTCAATGGCAAAAAAATAGACTAAAAGTTAATATGTGTCTACCTTTATAATTATCATCACTATAAGAAAGTCATGCTCCTTGAGGTTATCAACCATATCATAAACACCTTTATATACCTCTTCCAATTACAAAGAAACTCATTATATAGTATTTGCTCAATAAATATTTGAGAGAGTAATCTCCTAAACTGAATCTTCTAATCCCTGAATTTCAATGATCAAATATTCTTTCTTTTTTTAATATTTTGTAACTATTTTAATTATTTCCAAACATTTTGATACACCACATTAAACATGTGCAGTCTGGAGAACACTTTCAAGACTTAAGAATCATCACAAAATACATTTCCTAGGCTGAATCTAAAGGAGTTATATTAAGCACACATATAAGTTTATATGAAAAGCATAAGAAATATTCCATTTTTGTGTTGTTTCTTGAAATCTGATCAAAATCTGAGTTTAAATTTAAATGTATAGGAAAAAAGAATAAATTGACTTATTTCAAGAAGACAGTTTTGCAAAGTTGTAAAACCAGCTCCATAGAACTTAAGATTTCATCTCTTGTTAGGGAACCTAACAAGGTTTGTAGACAAGCAACAGTGTTGAAACTTTGTCAAGAAATATTTTAAATATTAAAAAACTATGTCAACCCTTGTTCTGTTCATGACTCAACTTGATACAATCAAGAAAAATTAGTTTCGGATGTGGGATACTTCAGGGATTTGAAGTAGTTTGCTAAATAGGAAGCTAAATCCAATTACTTTTCTGAAGATTTGGCATTTTCAACTGAAAACCAATATTCCAATTAACATTAGACAAATATCCAAGCTTATCCACATGTTCCAGGCATCGTTTTTGGCTAACAAGTACACTCCATTTCTGTATTTAATTATTCCCTTATGTATACATAGGGCCTGCATTATACTTGAGATATATAAGGCAAAAAAAGAAAAGGAAAATTTTTAATTCTTCTGTGGTTCACTTCTACATGTGCACAACCCAAATTTAATTTCTTATATAATTTTATCTTCTTTTCTAAATTAAAAATGTACCAACACAGTCTTCTTTAAATATGTTCTTTAAAGATGTTTTGAACTACCCAATGGTACAAATGTCAAAGGCACTCTCTATATCACTTCACTCTACTCAAAAATTACAAATAGAAAAACAAAACAGAGCTTCATCATCAAATATTGCCTTTAGCTTGCCTGAAGCTTAAAAGCAATTCAGATATTCTGAGCCAGATTATTTATGTACCTGTCTCCCTTACTTTCAGGGAAATTTCTGAAGTAAGGGTAGCTTCAAGGAGAAAAGATTCAGTTCAATATCAGTAAGTAGAAACTCTTCATAAATGGAAAAATAAATTCTCAAGAGTGGGAAACTTGGTTAGCACAGAATTTATACCTGTGGTTCTAGATTGTTATAATGTATTTCATGTTTTGTTGACTACATGAAATGTGAAATTTTATATTACTGCTATGTTATCACAGAATACAATTTTTTTCTGACTAGAACTTTAAAGTAAGCAATATTTATTTATTAAGAACCAGCAAAGAATATCATTATGGCAGTAGTGAAGTATCACACCAACTCTAACTCTGGAAATTGCCTTCAGTTTATTTTCTAAGAGTAAAAACTTTGTAACAAACTGTAAGAATGTGTGTCTGTATACAGATGTGTATGCAAGTATGTACATTCAGCAAAATATCAGGTATCTAGACCTCTGGTAATATCATCCATTCAAAACAAGAATAAGAACTGTGAGGGAGCCTGGCTGGCTCAGTTGGTAGAGCATGTGACTCTTGATCTCGGGGTTTTAAGTTTGAGCTCCATGTTGGATGTAGAGATTACTTAAGCAAAAATTTTAAAAGAGGGGGCACCTGAGTGGCTCAGTGGGTTAAAGCCTCTGCCTTCGGCTCAGGTCATGATCCCAGGGTCCTGGGATAGAGCCCCACATGGGGCTTTCTGCTAAGCAGGGAGCCTGCTTCCCCCTCTCTCTCTGCCTCTCTGCCTACTTGTGATCTCTCTCTCTCTCTGACAAACAAAATAAAACAAAATCCAAAATCTTAAAAAAAACAACAACAACAAAAAAAGAATTATGAGGGGTTAGGGGAGACAGCAAGAGGAGAATGTGCCTAAACTCCCAAAATAGATTCATAAGTAAAACCCATGTCCTAAAACAAATTCACATAAAGCACTAACAAGTTTAGGCCTCTGCTTAGCACTCACTCTTCTTAATACATATACTAAACAAACCTCATAACCTGTTTGCTAAACCTCTAGAACCAATAAGTTAGGAATCAGCATGGCTATTACAAATCAAGAAAAGAAAGAAACAGAAAATTGTACCCCAAAATAAAAAGAAAGAAAGAAATCAGATTATATATTATTTTAAGGTAGGCAAAAGAATTTTAAATAGTATTTTTGTCTATACCATTCACCACAGGGATGAGGGACACTCAACGGGCTTTATATGTGGAGAATCACCAGGCTCAGTCCTCTGACCTGTTTTCTGCTCTATCCTCAATGCTTCCCAATGTGTCATATCCAATCAATTAAATGGGTTATAAACACGTTTTTTGGTTTTTTTTGTATGATGAGGTGTGATATCCTAGTTGAAATATATATACATATATATATATGTATATATATTCATTGAATACGGAAATAAGTAGAGACTATCTCTGGTTAATTTTTATCAACCATCCCCTCACAGTGCCAAACATAAGATTTTAAACATAAGTAAACACCACAATGTCCCATATGTGAATATATGAATCATATGGAAATCATCTGGATAGAGCACGTTAAGCGAGAACAGCAGCAGGTTAGATGGTACACATCAACATTTAAAGGTAGGAGAAGGAAGAGTAGCTTATGAAGACAGCAATGAAAAAATAGTTTTAAGAATGGCTATACATTAAGATAGCTTGGGACACTTCCAAAAAAGTAAGATAGAATGACAAAGTTAAACATGGTAGAGTGGTACCTTGGTGTCTCACTCAGTTGAGCGCCTGATTATTGATTTCGGCTCAGGTCATGATCTCAGGGTGTTGAGATCAAGCCCTGGGTGGGATTCCACACTCAGCAAGGAGCCTGCTAGGGATTCTCTCTTTTACTCTCCCTCTGTCCCTCCCCCACCCCAACTCACATGCTCTCTCCCTCCCTCTAAAATAAGTAAATATTTTAAAAAATGGTAGAAAGACTGTGTAATATTATAACCAAAAATGGATGTGGCAATTAAAAGTTCAGAGGCAACAGCAGAAGGGGCAAAACCATATTAAAAGTGAGTGGAGAATTAAAGACACAAATAATTAGAAAGACATCCCATGTTCATGGATTGGAAGACTTAATATTGTTAAAATGCCCATACTACCCAAAGCTATATACAGATTCAATGTATGCCCTCTCATAACATTGGACATGGCTATGAACTCCTGGATATGACACAAATAGCACAGGTAACAAAAGCAAAAATAGACAAGTGGAACTACAACAAATTAAAAATCTGCACAGCAAAGAAAATAATCAACATAGTTAAAGGCAATCTATGGAATGGAAAAAAAATACTCACATATTATACAAAATATATAGGGAACTCCTACAACCTGATAATAAACATCTATTATGAGGGCCATTATCAAAAAGAAAAAATGTTGGCAAGGATGTAGAGAAATTGGAATACCTGCACACTATTCAATGGATGAAAAATGGTACAGCCATTATGGAAAACAGTATGGAGGTTCCTCAAAAGATTTCAGACTACAATATGATCCAGCAGTCCCACTTCTGAGTATTTATCCAAAAGAACAGAAGTTGTCATTTCAAAGAGATATCTGCACTCTCATTTTCATTGCAGCATTATTCACAGTAGCCAAGATATGGAAACGATCTAAGTGTCCGTTAACAGATAAACGGAATTTTAAAAATGTGGTATATGTATATACAATGTACTAATATTCAGCCATAAAAAAGAAGGAAATTCTTCCATTTGTGACAACATGGATGAACTCTGAAAATGTTATGCTAAGTGAAGTAAGCCAATCACAGAAGAACAAGTACTGCATGGTTCCACTTAAATGAGACATCTTGGTAGTTGCCAAGAGTACAAGCAGGGTGGGGTGGCAAGAGAAGGTTCCGTGCAGTGGGTAAAGAGTTTCAGATATGCAAAATGAGAAAGTTCTAGAGATATACTGCATAACAATGTGCATGCTGTGAACAAAACTATACTGTATGCTTAAAATTTGTTAATAGAGTTCATATATAGGATTTTTTTGACACAATAAAAAAGTGGACAGATAAATGAAATGGAAGATGAGAGAATAGAAAAAAATAAAAGTAGACAGTTTCTGATGAGACAAGTGTGCAGAGGGAGAAAAGAATGGATTACATATAGAAGAGAAATACAAAAAAACCTTGTAGTAGACAGGTCTATGACAGGATAAGTTTCAGCATGTTTATAGGCTATAGGGAAAGAACAGAGAGGGAAGAGATAAAAAAATATAACCAGAATAAATAATGAATAAGTTATTATTCCAGAAACTAGTGGAAAATCAAAAGCATCAATGAAGGACACCCTCATACACTGCTGATGGAATATAAAATGATATAACACTGAGGAAAAAGTACACCATAAAGTTAAACAAAAATTTATCATATAACCCTGCAATTCTATTCCCAATAATCTACCAATAATAATCCCCCCAAAAAAACCATATGTCCACATAAAGACATGCAATAAAGTTTCACAGCAGCATTATTCATTTATTGGTCAAAACTGAAAACAATCCACATATCTATCAACTGATAAAACAAAATGTAGTGTACTCATAACAATGGAATACTATTCAACAATGAAAAGGAACTGCTGACACATTCTACAATATGGATGAACTTCAACAACATTATGTTGGTAATAGAACTCAGATCCAAAAGAATACTTCTTATACAATTCTAACTATATTAAATATCCAGAAAAAGCCAACTTAGACAAAGAGTAGATTAGTAGTTTCTTGGTGTAAGGGATAGAAGAGAGGATTAAGTGTAAATGGGCACAAGGGAGCTTTTGAGGGTAATGGTTATGTCCTAAAACTGTATTGTAGTTTTGTTTGCACAACTTAATAAATACACTAAAATTCATTAAATGGTACATTTCCAATGGATGAATTCTGCATAATGCAAATTATACACCAATAAAGTTTATTTGTTTGTTTGTTTTTAAGAGAATAGGCTAACTTGACTGGCATGTGTGTTTTACAGAACTGGGAGTTAATATTAGGAAGAGTTGGGTCCCATTCTTCAGAGATCTTTGAATGCCAGAAAGAGAAGTCTCAACCAGATAGACAAAGGAGATCTCTGCAGGTCTCAGAATGGGATAGTACAAAGACAAAAAATACAGATAATTACATTTAGAAGATTAGTCTTTTTTTAAAAAAGATTTTATTTATTTATTTGACAGAGAGATCACAAGTAAGCGGAAAGTCAGGCAGAGAGAGAGAGAGGAGGAAGCAGGCTCCCCGCTGAGCAGAGAGCCCGATGCAGGGCTTGATCCCAGGACCCTGGGATCATGACATGAGCCGAAGGCAGAGGCTTTAACCCACTGAGCCACCCAGGTGCCCCCAGAAGATTAGTCTCATCTAATGTGTCAGATAAGAAGTGGAACATTAGATCATAAAGACCAGGAACTGGACTTCCTTGAGTCCATGTCCACTTTCACCCTGACTCACAAAGGTGGGGTAAAAGACAGAGAGATGGCCCATGAAAATCTATCACTTCTACAGGAAAAACATCTCTAAGAATACAGACTTTGAGACCATCATTCCAACTGAGAAATCAAGTGAACATGCAAATTAAGTGCTGGTTAGAAGCCTGTCCTAGATGGGAATAAAGGGAGGCAAAGAACCAATATTTGGGTGGGAAGGGTGGTTGGATTTTCCTGAAATCCAATATCCTGCTATAAGAGATTTAGAAATCATATAAAAGGAAACTTAGTGGTCCATCAGGGAAAACAGTGAAGTTAAGTATCTACTGATTTTACTATACAACCGTCTACTAATGATTCCCAAGTACAGTGACAATATAGCTAAATCCATTTAAAGTCCAATGTTCCATTTGCCTCGGGAGCCATGGAGGAGCAGCAGCCATAACTGCACTACACTAGGGCTGTGGGCCTCAACAAGGGCCACAAGGTGACTAAGAACATGAGCAAGCAGTGGATGGTGCCTCACCAAGCACACCAAGTTCCAAGATCACGTGGAACATGATCTGAGAGGTATGCAGCTTCACCATATAAAAGCAGTGCGCCATGGGGCTGGCTCAAGGTCTCCAAAGACAAGTGTACCCTAAGTCCATCAAGAAAAAAGTGGGGACACACATCTATGCCAAGAGGAAGAGAGAGGAGCTGAGCAATGTCCTGACAGCCATGAGGAAAGCAGCAGCCAAGAAAGACTGAACTCTTCTCCTCTATATGAAATAAAGCTTTTTTGGAACATGATAAAAATAAAAAATAAAAATGAAGTCCAATGTTCATTTCTTTTAATTAGATTAAATCACTTTTACCTATTATTACCTTGTTCCTGAATATACAGCTGAGTCTCACAAAATATTGTTTTAAAAATATATCACCTCAATTTATCTTTGGTTTCATTTCGTACCTTCAAACAACACTCAGGGCACTATTAACCCTCTGAATGTTAAAATACAGGGAAATATATCAGAATTGATATAATTACTTAGCTGTTTATAGATAATCCTATAAAGATCATACATCTTTTTATTTTGTTAAGTAGTATCATAAAATAATCTCTCTGGCTTTGTTTTCCTTAACTGAGAGAAAGAAAGAAAGTGGGGGAAGGGAAGGAAGGTAAAGAGGAGGGTTATGAGGATGGGGATCATTGTTAATTCACAATTCAAACCACTCAGAACTCCATTTACAGAAAACTAATACAAAAGGAATAATTGTGCTAGATAGGATGAAACAGGAAGATAGATAACATAAATGAAAGAAAACTCATAGAATTACAGGTAATTAGAGGCCACTTATATATTTTTTCTCTCATCACTGATACAAAAAGATAAGATTTTCATTTCCTTATAATGGATTCATTAATAGTTTTACTGTAATATTAGAAACATCTTGTTTCTGAGTGTATCTCAAAGAACTGATTTTCTTAAAAGATCAAACAACAAATAGAAATTTTAGCAGAAGAGGGTACCTCTGATTACTTGGTTTAAAATACTTTATATCAGATGATCAAATTTCTGAATCTGAAAAATTTGCCAAAACAAAATCCTAATACTGAGTTTATAATCTAAGTAGGGGTTCACACTAATATTAGCAAGCAGAAAAACCAAATACCAGCTAAAGAACATGCAGATAAAGAAGAATGCATTCAGTTTATATTAAAAAACAGATATGCAAAAAACAAACAAACAAACAAACAAAACCACATATGCTCCAGAGAAGTAAAGCATACCAGATGGATATTAAAAGTAGAAAAATTTTATATATGAATAGTTCTGTTTTCCCCTTGATTTCTGTACAATCCCCATTAACATCAATTAGTGCTACATACATAAATCCAGGGAAGCATAACTCCAGTGTCATGATACCACTCTGCACTTGTATATCTTGTTTGAAAACCAACTCAGTTGCAAAAACCCCTGTTACTTAGATCACTATCATTAGCATCCACCAAACAAATACCGACCAGCCAAAAATACATTCCAGGCTGGCATTAAATGACCCTAAAGGTCCATTTGTTTCTGAAATTCTAAATTGATAGAAATTTAAGATTCTAAGTCCATTGCCTTAACCATTATGCAGATAAGCATCATGCTGGATGCTGCTCAGACAGGTTCTAAGGGGTACAAAGATAAAAGTGAAGAAGCCAAGTGACATACTCGAAGTCAAAGAAACGTAAAGAGCTAGACCTAGGACCTAAGTCTGTTGACACAAAATTTGATGCTTTTTTTTTTTTTTTTTTTGGTAACAATACCTGAAAGCATGGTTTATGTGAGCAAAGGTTCCTGGTAGTCCCCTAAACATGTGAGAGTGGTTCCTACTGCCCGCTATTTCAGAACCAGTGAGTGAAAGTCATTGCATCAAGGATAGTGTTATGAGCTAGAATTTAAAGGGATTAAGGGGGGGCAGCTGGTTGAGCCCTTGTGCTGCTCTCTCGATTTCACCCCAGGTCCTGACCTCAGGGTCTGGACCTGGAGCCCAACATAGGGCTCCACACTCAGTGGGGAGTCTGAGATTCTTTCCCTCTGCCCCTCTCCCTGCTCGCATGATCTGTCTCTCTCTCAAATAAATAAATAAATCTTTAAAAAATAAAAAATAGGGGCCATGCGTGGCTCAGTCAGTTAAGCACCTAACTCTTGGTTCCACTCAGGTCATTATCTAGCCTGATCAGGACCAGAGATCTAGCCCCAAGTCAGGCTCCCCGCTCAGCAGATAGTCTACTTGAGATTCTCTCTCTCTCTCTCTCTCTCTCTCTCAAAAATAAATAAATCTTTTTAAAAACATATTAAATAAATAACAATAAATAAATAAATGGATTAGAGGAAAGAAAAAAACAAAAAAATCACAAGAAACAATATAAAACTATGAGTTCACAATTATCTGTGGCTAGAACTATAATGTCTGCTGAGGCTGCAACTAGCCACATATGGCTATTCAGCTTGAAAAGTGCTGCAAATGTAAACTAAACAATGTACTAAAGATTTACCATGAAAACAATACAAAATATCTTGGTAATTTGCATTTGATTACATGTTGAAATGATGTTTTACATACATAGGGTTAAATAAAATACATTATCAAGATTAGTTTCACTTAATTTCATTTTGGTTTTTTTTAACGTGGCTACTAGAAAACTTAAATTACATATATGGTTCATATTTGTGGCTTGAAGTATATTTCTGTTGGAGCAGACCTTATAGCCATACACATATACTGAATATATCAGTGATACACTTATAACAAACATACTTTGAAGATTACACTCTAGATTGTACTCTGACCTAGTGGAACAAAAATTTTCATAATTGTAGAAAAGCTTACTATATTCCTCTAGTTTTGCTGAGGGACTAGAGAGGTAAGAGTGAGACAGAATAAGACAACTCTCATCCTTATTCATATATTAATCCAAACATACCATTCAGTTATCTAATTGCTCCCTTTTGAGTGGACAGGAATAAACTAACTCATATATGGTACAATAATCCAAAGTTCTAAACATTCAGGGAATAGAGAAATGAGTTTATAGGGTATGTAGGGGAGAGAGAAAATACTTCCTCAAGAAAATACCAGTGAAGACCAGGAGTTTGTGATCACATCCCATTTTTTTTAATTATTTTTTAAAATTGTATAATACACAGAACATAAAATTTGTTATCCTTTTTTAAAGTATATAGTTCAATGGTATTAAGTATGTTTACATATTGTGAAAAATTATTTTCATGCTTATCAAATTGTGATCATTACAATATTAAAGGAAATTGCTTAAAAATTTAAAGTCATCTAGGGGTGCCTGGGTGGCTCAGTGGGTTAAGCCTCTGCCTTTAGCTTAGGTCATGATCTCAGGGTCCTGGGATCGAGCCCCGCATCGGGCTCTCTGCTCAGCGGGGAGCCTGCTTCCCCCTCTCTCTCTGTTTGTGATTTCTCTCTCTGTCAAATAAATAAATAAATATCTTTTTTTAAAAAAGTATTTAGGGACACCTGGGTGGCTCAGTTGGTTAAGCGGCTGCCTTCGGCTCAGGTCATGATCCCAGCGTCCTGGGATCGAGTCCCACATCGGGCTCCTTGCTTGGCAGGGAGCCTGCTTCTCCCTCTGCCTCTGCCTGCCACTCTGCCTGTGCTCGCTCTCTGGCTCTCTCTCTCTCTCTCTGACAAATAAATAAATAAAATCTTTAAAAAAAATTTTTTTTAAGTATTTAAAGTCATCTAAAACAAATGTGCACCATTTTCAATTTTTTATATTCCTTCCACATCTTTGCACACTCACCTACTATAGATATATCTATTTCATTATTTGAAACTTACCACATCTACTGCTATTCTCAATTAGTTGAAATGTTTATATTATTCTAGTTCTTTAAGTGATTAAATGAAATAATGATGTGAAATGAGATCATATCAAATGGTAGCACTACAATAAACCTAATCATTTTCTAACCATGGAAAGCTGGTTTTTAGTGATTAATGTTATAAATGGCCAAAATACAATGGATGTATTTTTTTTCTTTGTGAACTATTTTATTAGATAAATAACCAAGAGTATAATTATGGGGTAAAAACATATATACTCCATTTTTTGACTTACCATTTCTATTCATCCCCAAACATATGGCTGCAAATTTCTGTGCCCTCTTTCCTAATTTTTTCTATCTCCGTCAAAGGAGAAAGAATTCCTTCTTAGCTCTTAAGTAGTTAGAAGAAAAACAAATGCAGCAACATCACCAAATCCCTGATACCTCCTTCTCAATCTATCAGCATATTGTTTTTACTTGCCAGTGGCAAGGAGAAAAGTAGGCCTGAATGTTTCATCACATATTCCTTTGTGTTATCAGCCAAATGCTCATTTAAAAAGTCATGGACCAAAAAGCTCTTAGACTTCTACATGACTTAAAATGATTTTTATATATCAATACCATACAAATAAACAAAGTGGAAGGAAGTTTTAAGTACAGAAAAAGTAACAAATAGCAAACTCCAAACCACAGGATCTCTGTTTAAAATTATGCCTAATAACAACCTCTGTTTTACAGAAGAGAAAAATCAGCCAAGTGCCTTTCTAGAACACTAATGACTATCAGTCATTACATCACACATATGTCATCTGACATAAACTTTTAGATTAGTAAACATTTTTCCTCTCCTACAACAGAGGGTTAGTGTTCAAGTGGGGGGGGGGGACTCAGTACGCATAAAAGCATCAAAACATAAGCCAAACTGTAGGGTAAGTCTAAATGTCCCCAATTTCAATTCAGCCAATCAGTCCTGCTTTGACTAACAAATGTACATAAAATTTTTATAACACAAAAGAGAACTTATTTTCCAAAGATTTTCTGCCAAATGCAATAAGCATTGGAATGTGATAGCAAAGAACCTGAACTTCAGTATAAGTGAACAAATTAACAAACAAAGTTACCTCTTCCTCTGATACTCAAGTTTCAGATGTAATACATACTTAGGGGAACTCTCCAGATTTTGCTACCTTTCTGATAGGTGTATACCCAATGAATATTGGATGATCATGAATATATACATATATACAACATGAATATGTACAAATAGTTTCCATGAATCTCCTTTTTCTTCAACCTGCCTATAGTTTCACTAAAGAAAACCTAGGATGTCTACATCTTACATGGAAATGATTAAATATGCTACATGACATACTAAAGCATGGACTTTGGAATAGATGGTTTAATATCTGCGTAACATTGAGCAAGTTGCTTCACCCTGCTTGGAGTCTTAAATTCTTCATCCATAACTTGGGATCCATTACGGGGAACAATAATGCCATCTTCACAAGATGATTGTGATTATTAACTGAAATAATACATGAAATTTACCTCAGACTCAACGGATGCTCAATAAACATGAATTTCCTTTCTCTTCCCTTACTTCCTTTCTTAGGTCCTCCAAAAATATATTCAGATTGACAAGGCAGTATTTCAACTGTACAAATGAGGAAATCTAGGTTTCTAACCACTGACAAAAAGAAATTCTTGACCTGGTTACTTTCTTTCAACATTATGCCTTTAAAGCCATAAATAAAGGTGAAAGGTCTTTCAAAAAGTAAGACTTCTTTTTCCAAATTCTAGACTAAATTATTGAAATTGTAGTGGGAAACTGGAAAATCCTCACTCACCGGAGGATGTAAGTATCACAAGATGCTTTTCCTCGAGTGATAGCCCCAGTCCCCTCTTCTTGCTTCAGCCATAGGCTGACCTCAGGAAGGTGTACCTGGCACCTTTAATGGAATATGATAGAAAGTAGATACTATATAGGAAAGGCCTGCTAGTAAGAGTAAAATGCTAATTTGGAAATGTGTGTTATGGGGTTCCTAGACAGTCAAAAATACAGGATATTGGAAATGACTTGCAGTTGAAAATGGGAGAAAAGTGGTTGGCTGACCCCTTGTGCACCAGAACTCATAATTACTGATGGCACATCTTGGAGCTAGTGACCCACCTGTTGGAAGTCTAAAACAAGACTAGTATCCACAACACACCTTGAGACAACTAATTGTCTCAGAATGGTATTCCCAAATGAGATAAGACTTAGCACTCACGATCAGTTAACCAAGATGCCTTCCCCGGAAAGAAACCCTTAAGCAGCCACCTGATCTGCTCTCACTGATCCCTACTGCATCCCTTTTTCTCCAACTCTAGGGAACTTACCAGTGGCTTTGTGGTAGGAGTCATAAAGCCATTCTGTTTTTGAACTCTGTTCTGTATTTGAACTCCCGTCTTCTTAGTCTACTCACCAGAAATTAGTTAGTATCCTGACAGGGCCAGGACCATCTACATTATAGAGGGGCCCAGAGCAAAAAGAAAATAAAGGTCCTCTTGTTCAAAAGTATGAAGAATTTCAAAATGGCAACCACAGGGCTTTAAATCAAACACAGAGTTCTGTGTGACTGCGCAGGTCTCACATCCATGGAGCCCACCATGGACAGAGCTAATGTGGAACCCTACAGGGAGACTGAATGACAGATTCCATCCCCAGTACAAGTGACCATAACTAAGTGCACAGGTGAGTAGTATTCAGGCAGTCTCACTAACCTGTAAACAGTACAGATGCTCTGTTTGCTTTTAATAACTCTTGACAAAACTAATTAATTAAAAGATAAATCATCTCCAGAGTTCATAGACCAAAAGTGATTATGAATAAAAAATATTGTAATGACAACAAAATATGGGACCTGTAGCCACCATGTGAATAAAACCAGGCCAGCCTGCTAGGCCAGGAGAGACATGTGGCACAATGACCCCATCTAACTGTGAGCCAACTGCCAAATATGTGAGTAAGTACTTCCCAGGCCATCCAGTCTCCAGCTGAGCCACCAGCTAACCAGGGACACATGGGTGAGCCCAGTGGAGATCAACCAAGCATGGCCCAGATCAACAGAATGGCCCAAATGAACAACAATGAATTACTGCTGTTTTAAGTCACTAAGATTTGGGGTAGTTTGCTCTAACAGTAAAATCATTAAATGATACAGGTAGTATGTTAGCTCAGCAGGAGAAAAATGGATTATGTAATAAGCAGGGGCTGAGACAAGTCGCTCACCATTTTTGGCAGGGAGATTAGATTCCCACTAAATTGCATAATATATTCCAGATGGATTTTAAAAGTATATATAAAGAATGATAGCATAAAAATGCTAGAATACATTATATGTTGATATCCATGTACCCTTTGCATGGGAAAGGCTTTCCTAGGCAGAGAAACTAAAAGGAAAAAGACGGATAGGTTTTAATATATAAGTACTTTTTACTTCACATATCAAGAAAACATAATAAGTAAAGATAAAAAGCAAAGGACAAATTGGTAAAACTTTTCTGAGACATGAAGAGAGCTTACATCTCTTATATATGTATTTTTATGTGTGACAAAAGTATGATAAAAGATTTCCACTCCTAATATGCACAAAATAACAAGAAAAAGCTGAATTACCACATAGAACAGAAAACATACAAACATAAATCACTACAAAACAAATATAGATGGCTAATTAACATTTTAAAAATATTAAATATCACTAGTAAGCAAAGAAAGATAAAACAACAATCAAATTTTCTTTTCAGTTCAAAACTGTAAAGATCAAAACAATAATACCTAGAAAGCAGACATTTTCATATACTGCTTGAGAAACTATAATTGGGAACAACATTTCTGCAAAGCTGTATTTATGTGTAAGTACACACACACACATACGTGTGTGTGTTCACGTGCGTGTGTGTGTAAAAATTTTTTGTTGTTATTTTTCTTCTAGGGATACATCTAGATGAAACAATCAGGGATTCAGTAAGAACAGCCACTTGACTTCATGATCCTGATGTGCCTTCCCTTCTGGTATCCTCTCTGGAACCAAACAACACACAAAGGAGTGTGGGGATGCCCCTGTGGATCCAGGCTCTTCCTCATTCTTGGCTGAGGTCTAGATTTGAGGTTGCCAGATAGCAGAGTTTCAGAAACTCTGTATATATTATTATATGTCCAATGTATTATTATGACCTCTTCTGCCTGAAAAATGAATAGTGCCATTTTGAGATAACATAACTTATTAGTCAAAAAAAAATTAAAAGTCTCCCCAGAGTTGTAGTTAACATTTGTTGAGAGTTCATTCCATGAACTATGGAACATGAGAGGTCATACCATGCACTAGTCTAAGGAATTTATGTGTTTATAGATTTCAGTCCTCAAAACAACCCTATGAAAAAGGAAGCATTCTACAGGTGGGAAAACTAATGCTTAGGATGGGTTTTGTTTTCTGTTTGTCTAAGTAATTTGTCCAAGGTCACAGAGCCAAGACTAAAACACAAGCAAGCTAACTCTAAACATAGTGTTCTTAACCACTGTACTAGGACACATCAGATATGCCACTTTAAGCCCTAGAGCCCTTGTTCACATATATTTAAAGGAAACAATGCTGGATGTCTTACTGCAACCTTAGAAGCAGTGGCTTTCTCTAATAGGTTCTTGTGGACCAGAATCAAAAGTACCTAAACCCCAAGTCATTCAAAGATGAGAGGCCTCCTTTATGGGCTCACTATGTAAGCTAGTAGTACCTGCAGTTTCTCTTAACACCAAGGGCACAGATCGTATACTGCTTGCCCTGGCTTTACCTACTTGTGTACCTGATAAACTGACAGTTTACATGAATGAGTATACTATGCAAACTGCTTCACATTACAGCCAAGTTAGTGATACTTAATCATGAAGATTAAGTATTCATATACTTAAGATTCATATACATGAAGATACTTCATGTATATGAAGAACCTTGGTCTTCACTTTCAGTTTGTCCTAAGAACTTTATTAGAATCTACAGCAGTTCTTAGAGCACCTAATACCCATAAGACCCCAAACGTCCTCCAGTTGTACATTTCTATATCCTACTAGCTTCTCCAAAGACATGAAAGAAATTGCCTCCCAAGAGGAGGAACTCAACAATTATGTAAGTAAAAAATTAAAAGAATTAAACTTTTCATGCTTCTGGACATATATTAATATTGAAAAAAAATTAATTCTTAGGCCACTCAGAACAACCTCAACAATGTTCTACCTGCACAGAGGTATTTGAACAGCTATTACTTCAAATTTACTTTGGCATACGCATACTCATGAAAAAAGAACAGAAAAGATTTTCTTAGCCAAGAATCTGTAAGAATCTGCAGCTATAAAACTTTCCTAGCTATGACAGTTTACCTGAGTCCTCCAACTATTTAGGAAGACAGAAGAGAGTTTCCTTTAGTGGCTTTTGGGGATTTTAAAATAAACCTTCCCAATAATTCATGAGCCTGAACTCAAAGAATTATCTACCAATCTGTTCTTTGTAGTGCTGCCCTTATAAAAAAACATAGTGTCAATAAATTATATAGGTGGCAATAAAGAATTCATTCATAGAGCAAATATTTATTAAGCAATTATAATGTGGCAAGAAGTATCATCCTAAGAATATAGCAGTACAAGTACATAAGGAAAAAACAAAGTTCCTGTCTTCAGAGTTTACACAATAGTTTTAGAAGGATACTGGCTTCTGCTTCTATTTTCACATTAAGCCAATTATCACTGTTCATTAAATGTTAACAATGTAACATTCTCCAAATAAATGCAATAAAATATAAATCTTCCACTAGACAGCTCAGAGTCTTTCTCTTCTGTTCCTGATTGAACTAAAGTGGCACTAAGATTCACAGAAGGACTAATAAAAAAAAAATTTTTTTAATTAAATGCTCCCTACAATGAGAAAACAAAGATTTTACACAGGTAACAGATCTAATTTGGAACTGCTATATTAAGAAAACACTTTAAAAATCTATTGACAGTCATGCCATGGAAAGTAAGATCACACTTAAGCATGGCTCATTATTTCATGCATTTGGCCAATCTGCCAAGTAAATCATGCCCCCTACCCAGGTAAAGTATAAAGATAAGAAAAATTTATACTAGGTACAGAAAGTAAGTGATAATGAAGTATGTCATATGCCTGTTTGGTCACAGTAGAGCCATCTAACAGTGATTTTTCTCACTGTTAAACTCAACACTGAAACTACTATTAAGATCTGTTCTTTAATAAACCATAGTTTGTCCATATTACAGAATATCTATATACTACATAACACACAGAGAGGTAGATCTATACATAGTTATAGCAAGAGCTCCAGTACATACTGTTAGAAGAAAAAGAAAAAAGTATACCGATACATATAGTATAATACTACTTATGGATTATTTTAGCCTCACAAACAATACTTCACTTCTAAATGCAAAGAAAAAAAAAAGGTCTGGAAAGACACAAAAACATACAGGTATTACATTTTTGAGGAGATGGTCAAGGGCCATGATACAGAATTTAGCACTGTATATAATCATATCATTTTCTTTGGGAATTATATTCATGTATTAACTATGTCATTAAAAATTTAACTAAAGAGGGGCACCTGGGTGGCTCAGTGGGTTAAAGCCTCTGCCTTCGGCTCAGGTCATGATCCTAGGGTCCTGGGATCGAGCCCCACATGGGGGGGGGGGTTTCTGCTCAGTGGGGAGCCTCCTTCCCCCCCCACTTTCTCTCTGTGCCTACTTGTGATCTCTGTCTGTCAAATAAATAAATAAAATCTTTTTTAAAAATTAAGTAAATAGAGTTAAAATAGAAAATAATATCTCACTATAATTTGAGTATATAATAAAAGTGAATAGTAAATTATATTAAAAGTCAAATTCCTTATAGTATTTGTATCTTTCAAAAGCTTATTCATTCTCTTTTAATCTAAAATTTAATCTAACTTAAAAATATGGATTCAAGCTAAAACCCATGGTTTTGATCATCTTTTCTGTAATATTACAAATCATGTAAAAACCCAACATTGAGGCTAAGCAAAAAAACACCCCCAAAAAACAAAAAACAAAACAAAAACCCCCAGCACTTCAAACATATAAAAGACAAAAGAAGTCTTGCTGTATAGAAAATATGGAAAGCATTATATCAAACATCCTTACCAAATTCCTTTAAACACCCCTCTGCCATTGTGTCCACAAAAAATATACAGTATCATTAAAGACAAGAGTCAGTGTATCTTTAGCCCCAAGCACAGCAGGTAAATCCTAAGAATGAGATAGATTAAGTCATCAAAGGGACATGAAGGAAGAAAAGGAAAAAAAGAAAGGAAGTGAAAAACAAACCAAAACAAAAAGTGTACTTAAGAGAGGAAAGAAGTGTGGAAGAGAAAGAGTGTCATTAACGCCCACCCACTTGGGAGGCATAATTGCTCCAGCACAAAGGAAACTGGCCATCTAGATTTACAAAACAATTTACCAACCATTTCCACATATATTAGCAAATAGAGTCTTTGTAACAGCATAGTATCTATTCCATTTTATGGAAAGAAACTGAAGCTCTGAAGGTCTCAGGGAACTGCCAAAAGCTACACAGCTAATAAATGAGAGAACTGAGGTCTTTGGACTCCAAGCCTTGTGTTCTCATACCCTACTACATCTACATACTGTCTCTCAGATTGCTTCTAATTTTCACATAGCCATGAATATTTCAAGAAACAACTGCATCATCAATACATTTATTGATGTCTACATGGTTAGCTATTCTTCTTTCCTCTAGAGAAGATAACTGAAAAAAAAATTTGATTTGTCCATTCAAAATCAACATAGTACAGTAGAGGAGGGCAGTGGGGGTAAGAGGTGGCAATAAAAGGCTACATGAGGGAGTTTTGTGGTGATGGAGCTTTCAGTATCTTCAGTATAGTAGTGGGTACGTGAACCTACACATATGCTAAAATTGTATAGAACTTAAAATACATAAACCCACAAACTAGCATAAGTAAAATTACGAAATACTGAATAAAATCCATGGATTTTATCAATGCCAATATCCTGGCTCTGATATACTGTAGGCTTGCAAAATGTTAGTACTGGAGGAAAATGGGTAAAGGATACATGACATCTAACTGTATTTTTTGTTATAACTGCAAGTGAATATATAACTATCTCAATAAAAATTTCAATTAAAAATGAATGTAATATTCATACCACCAACACTGATTCTAAACAGATTAATGATATTATAATAGAAGCATAAGAAGACATGTAGTCATTCAAAGCTGATTCCATTATAGTGCAACACCAGAGGTTTTACCCATGAAATTCTAAATTTTAAAAATTATTACTTCAAGCCAAAGATGATAATTTTGAGCAGTATTTGGTGACATAATACTCTAAGAATGAGAGTCAGATCACCCTAGCCATGCAAAGGGTAAACCATTGATGAAAAGAAGAATCAGTCTGTTGCTCAGCAGGACAACTGGGGAATCATGGTGATAAGTATAAGATGCACCAAGAATTATTTAATAATAACACTAAGCATAATAGGTACCAACTATCAAGCACATACTATGTACCTGGATTGTGCTGGCTGGCCTCTTCACATAAATGATCAAAAATCTTCACAATAACTCTGGGTAAAATGTGGAAACTGATGGATCTTATGTAATTTACTCAAGATTAATCATTAGAAAGTTGCAAAGCTGGACATTTGAAACCAGGTTTTTCTGACTCTAAACCTTATGTGCCATTCCCTATTCCATAGTACATAGGAAAGAAATACTTTATCTCAATATTCCAGTACATGACCCTAGGGCAAGGGATAAAAATTATATCCAGTAGTGGAAAACTATCACTGATACCATATTTACCTGCTTGTAAGTTCCATCTAGCAAGGTGTCCAGATGTTGGAGGGGGGCAGGTGTTTTATCTTTGAATCTTGTCAATAGTCGGCGCTGAATGGCCCGAAATTGTACGGCTCTTTCAGATAAGAGTTCTTCTAATTTTTCACCATTTATCCGCAACTACAGTAAAGAATTTCTTAAATTCAGATTAAATGTGCACGACAAAACAGTCTTTACAGCAAAATCACTTGGAGGAATAAAAAATTTAGACACAATAAAAGTACTAGAAAATTTAGAATCCTTAAATAATCTTGGCATGAGAGAAACCCTTATAACTCAAAAGCCAAAAGCCAGACACATACACATTCACATCCCTGATAAATTTGTAACTAAAAAAACTAAAAAGTAATTCTATACAGTTAAAAAAATTATCATAAGTAAAATGACAAGACAGCAAACTGCAAAAAATAGTAGCAATACCCACAGAGACAAAAAGTCAAGCCCACAATATCTAGAAAGCACCTAAGAATCAAAAAGAAAAGGGCCAAAGTACAACACAAATCAGTAAGAAAAGAGGATCAATCAATAGAAAAAGGGACAAAATTCATAGAAAAGGTAATACAAATAAATAGCTCTCAAACAATATAGCCTTTGAGGTAGCAAGCCCATTGCTACCAATTTATCCAATAGGTATGCTTACAAAAAGTAATGTACATACAAGGATATTCATTATAGAATTATTTGTTCTGTTGTATTACAATAAGATATTAATAATGAAAATATCCATCAATAGGGGAACAGCTTAAATAATAAGCCTACTTTGCAGAAATACTAAGTACTAATATACAATGTTATCCAAAGATGCATAGAATGAAACAAAGCAAAAAACAAAAACAAAATACAGAATAGTATGTATAATATGCTACCATTCATTTACTTTTTAAAAAGAAATCTGGGGCGCCTGGGTGGCTCAGTGGGTTAAAGCCTCTGCCTTCAGCTGAGGTCACGATCCCAGGGTCCTGGGATC
>PISX010006064.1:64891-101289 GCA_004024625.1 Mellivora capensis | reverse complement strand
CTTCGAGGAGAGCTATGTGCAGACGGGCCCAGGCCGTCTGTTTGTGGGCTCCACGCAGCACTTCCTGCGGGACGGCCTTCCCACGTTCCTGCGATGTAACCACAGTGTCCAGTACAAGGCGGCCCAGGGTCTCCAGCCCCCGCTGGTGCAGCACTTGAGGGCCTCCGCTATCAGCTCGGCCTTCGACCCCAAGGCCGAGGCCCTGCACTTCCAGCTTACCACAGCCCTGCAAGCTGGTGAGGCCCCCAGCCTTTGCCTCCACTCACCACTGCTCCTGCTAAACCCCCACCGGGGGCCTCAGATGCACCTGGCCGAAAGCCAAGGGGATGCCCCACCTCCAGCACCCACTGACCGTGGGCCAGAAACTCGGGACTGGGACAGCTCAATTCCTTGTCCACTCACCTCCCGCGTGTCCCTGCTCCCATCCAACCATCCGTACGCCCAACAGTGGCTTTTCAGGCCACTCCTGCTCAAAACCCCCAGAGCCTTTCCCCGGGCGCCATGGTGAAGGTCCAAGACCCCCCCAGACTGCTGTTCCAGACTCCAGCCATGTGCCACCATCCTCAAAGGCCCCTGCAGCAGAGGCCCCACCCGGGCAGCCAGGAGCCACCGCTGGAGGCCTGGCCGCCCACGTGCGTATGCGGTTCATACTCAGCCTGGGAGGCTAAGGCTATACCTGGTACGGATATCTGCGGTCCCAGCTTGTTTGTAGCATGGAGCACGGGACCGTGGTAAGGGCGCAGCTTTGGGGTCAGGCAGACCCTGGCTCAAACCCAGCCACACCCATTTCTCAGCTGTGGCACCTCGGCGGCAATGCCCTGGTCCTCAGTGTTCCCACCTGTGAAATGGACACTGTGTCGCCTGCCTTGTAGGTACCAGGAGTACCAGTGTTTCCTCTGACCCCCTCAGCTGGCACCCAGCGATGACTTTCGCAAGCCTGGTGCCCTTACAGCGATTGAGGGAGTCTGGGCTCCCGTCTCCAGACCACGGCCTGCCCCCACCCCTGTGCTTGCCTCCGCCATCAGATGCTATCATGTACCCATTCTGTGCGTCCCCTCCCCCACTCACAGCCAGGGGCCACGTTCACTCCTCTGGATTCTCAGGAGTGCGTGTTTGCATGCACCGACAGCCCATTTTGTTCTTTTCTGTAATGATCTCTCCTGTGTCTGCCGGCTTATGGTCTGGCCAGCCTGCCGTGAGCCCCTGTGGCATGACCCGCAGCCAGTGCCTCCAACAGGCCTGGGCTGGGTGGGAATGGGCTCCCAGATGGGCTGGGCGTCAGCCGGGCTCAGGGCTGAGGGGGCATCGATCGACCTGACCAGGCTGGCAAGAGGGAGCCACGGCTGGGGCTGCTGTCTGTCCTGGGGCACGTTGGCCACAGTGCCCTGGCATCCTTAGGACCTGTCCCTTTGCCTTGTAGATGAGAATGAAGTCGGCTGCCCAGAGGGCTTTGAGCTGGATACCCAGGGGGAGTTTTGTGTGGGTGAGTGCCTTCCCCCTCCCCTGGGATGGACGAGGGAGGCCGCTTAGCCTGGGATGGACGCTGTGTCCTATGAATGCAGAGCTCTGTCCCCCCACCCTAACCCCCCAGACAGGGACGAATGTTCGGAGGGCCCCACCCCCTGTTCTCACTCCTGCCACAATGCACCCGGTCGCTTCTCCTGCTCCTGTCCGCTAGGCTTTGCCCTGGCCCGGGATGACAGGAACTGCAGAGGTGAGTGGGCCCCGGGGCAGAAGCTCTCCTTGAAGTTGGCCTGGGCATGCACTGGGCATTCCATTCTGGAGCCAGGACCCCAGTCAGGGGCACACGCCTCAGGACATGGCCTTTTACTGATTGGCTGCGAGCCTGGGGATGGCAACACCCTGTTTCCATTGGGAATTTCCTGCTGCGCAGGCTGCAGATGGGAGGGGCTCGAGTGCTGGGGGTGCTAGGGAGCCCCGGAGACATACACGGGGCCACCCCGTGCTCATGGCACGCGCACCTGCTGAGCCTGGACACGGCCTCGGGGCCTTTCCCACCACCCCACGGTCACTGCCCACTGACTGGGTTAGGAAGTGGGGGAACAGCCATCTACCCCACTTGCTCTGTTTGGCCCCATCACAAGGTTTCTGGACAGCGAATCCGACCCTAGGATGCTGTCCGGATGCTGGCCCTCCGCAGTGGCGCGCCTCTGTGCCCCCCAGTAAGGCCTGGCCCTGCCAAGTCTCCACTGCGCTTTGAGCCATGTGCCCATGAGGCATTGTCTGCAACCCCATGTCTGGGGACCCCAGATCCAGGCCCGTGTGTCCCTGGGAGTGGGCTCTGTGTTTCTGGGGGAGGGGCGAGATGATGGAAAGAGCAGCAGCAGGGGTGGGGCCTTCTCGCCAGGGGCTCCTGGGCCAGAGTGGGCCTGGGGCATGTGTGTTCATGTAGCCCCCGTTTGCCCCCCAGATGTAGATGAGTGTGCCTGGGATGCCCACCTTTGCCAGGAGGGACAGCGCTGCGTGAACCTCTTTGGGTCCTACCACTGCCTCCCCGACTGCAGGCCTGGCTTCCGGGTGGCCCCTCACGGGGCTGGCTGTGAAGGTGACAGGGGCAGGTTGGGGGGCTGTCCAGACTCCAGTGGTCCCAGGCTTCAGTAGAGGACATACTGTGTGCCACTGGGTCTCTGGGCCCCTGGGGAAAGAAGAACTCTCTTGGCAGAAGGAGCAGTGAGGCCGGGGAGAAAGCTGGAGCTGGCCAGGTCAGGGATAGCAAATATGCCGTGTCTGCTGCCCCTTCCCCAAGGTCCCCTCCCGGCCCCAAGACGGCCTCTGAATCCTTCTCAACACAGATTCTCCAGCAGCCACTAGGAATCGGCTGCAGTTAGCCTTTAAGATACTGCCCTGGATGGGTGACCTTCCTGCCCCAGCATTCTAGAGCTTTCTGATCTCAGGTCCTTGGGCTCTGAGGATAGGACCACCTAGTGCAGGGGCAAAGGGCAGCGGGACCTGGAACTCAGAAGAGGAGGCGACCCCAGATGTCCTCTGCCTCCTGCTTGCCTCCCACCCTCACTTCCTTGTTTTTCGTGAGCTCTTTCCCTGACCCAGGCTCCTACCGCCTTCTCACGCGTGATGCAGGGTTTTCCTGAAATGTCCCGTCCTGACCCCTCTTCACAGATAAGAAAACCAAGGATGGGAAAGGGAGATTACCTTGCTCAAGGACCCAGAGACATGGCAGAGCTCAGCCCAAACCCGGGACTTGGCCTCCAAAGTCCACCTTTTAAGCCCCTGCTTTCTTTTTGGACCCCAGAACCTTCTTACTCTCCAAAGCTGGCCTAATTGAGGCAGGTGGTTGCAAACACTGACCTTCTACCCGGTGGCACTGAAGTGGGAGGAGGGGACAAGGAGGAGGCCCAGAGGTGGAGAGGTGCGCTGTGTCCGCTGTGGGCAGGGGGAGAGGCTCGCCCCCACCTCTGTCCACACCTCTGCCTCCCCAGATGTGGACGAGTGTCTGGAACAGTCGGATGAGTGTCACTTCAACCAGATCTGTGAGAACACCCCAGGCGGGCACCACTGCAGCTGTCCCCGGGGGTACCGGACCCAGAGCCCCGGCCTGCCCTGCTTAGGTATGGGGCCACTCAGCCCCTTGTTGGAGACCGGGTCAGAACCCCCTGGCGCGTAGGCAGGGAGCGTCTCTGACAAGGGTGTTGTTGAGTTCTGGGACCAAAACAATAGCTAACGTTGATGGTGCATTTCCCCCCTTCCATGTATCGGGATCGTGCTTTGCTGCTGTCTGGCTCCAAACCTCACCCCCTCCCCTGGGAGGCCAGGAAGAGGGGGAGGGTAGAAGTGGGTGGGTCTCTGAGAGGCTGAGCAGGGAGAATGGGCCTCCCTAGGAGGCTGAAGTACCAGGGAACCTGGGAGGAGGCCCAGAGCTGGGGGACGTCGGGGCCTCCTTGAGCAGTAGAAGCTGGAGGCGGTGCAGGAGAAAGGCTCGTGGGCAGGCCTGTATGCTGTGGGGGGAGGCCGCCGGATTCCGGGGAAGGCTGGAGCCCAGGAAGATGGCCACAGTCATGTGGAGTGGCCGTGGCAAGCCCTCTGAGCCACATCTGGTCCCCTGCCTGGCCTTGTTCCTTTGCAGATATCAACGAATGCCTGCAGCTGCCCCAGACCTGTGCCTTCCAGTGCCAAAACTTCCAGGGCGGCTACCGTTGCCTGTGCCCCCCGGGCCAGACCCTTCTCCGTGACGGCAAGACCTGCGTCCCGCTAGAGCGCAGCGACCAAAACGTGACCATTCTCAGCCACCGGGGCCCCTTAGGGCCCTGGCTGCGGCCCCGTGCCCCCCTCCCCAGGGGCTCCTCCCACGCCTGGGTCTCCCTCCGGCCGGGCTCCGGGGCCCTGAGCAGTCTGGGTCGGGCCTGGTGCCCCGCTGGCTTCATTCGGCAGAACGGGGTCTGCACAGGTAAGGCCAGGCCCCAGCCATCCCACTGGGAACACACCCGCTGCGCTAGTTAGTTAGTTAGTTAGTTCGCCGTGGGCTCCGGGGCTCGGTTTGTGGGCGCCACACCCTGTGTTCAAAACCCCAGGACTCGGGGCAAGCGGGGTGGGCGGCGCAGGCGCAGGAGGGGGACAGAGGATTCTCCCAAACACTTGACTTCTGGACACTTGACCCACTTTTGAGAAACAACTCCTTTTGGTGTGCAGAGGTGAAGCAGTCAGGGAGGGAGGTTTGCAGGCAGGAAGGAGGCTGTTGCAAGTCCACAGGAGACAGTGAACAGGGACCAGTGGGGGTGGGGAAGTGGGGATGGTCCCCAGGCCCCCACGGAGGCTGGCGCTGGGCTACCGAAGCAAAGGGGAGGGTGGTGTGGAGGGCGGTGTCTCCACCCGCCCCCCCCTGCGTCCCCACCCCCCAAGCCTCCGGGAACAAGGGGTGGATGGGGCGGAGCGCCACAGCATCCAATGACTCAGTGTGTGTCTCCGCCACCATGGCCCACCACCCCCCACCCCCCACCCCACCCGCCTGGGCCAGACCTGGACGAGTGCCGGGTGAGGAGCCTGTGCCAGCACGCCTGCCGAAACACCGAGGGCAGCTACCAGTGCCTCTGCCCCGCTGGCTACCGCCTCCTTCCCAGCGGGAAAAACTGCCAGGGTGAGCCGCGCCCCTGCCAGTTCTGGGCGGGCCAGGACTGGGCTTCCTGGGAAGGGGAGGCCGTCTCCTGCTGCTTCTAAACCATCGCACATTAGGGTGGGGCGGGGAGAGGAGCTCAGAGCACCCCAGGGGCCCACAGCCAGTCTGGAAGCCACATTCCCAGGCGGGAACTAAGAGGCTGCGTGGGCAGGCTCCGAAAGCAGCCCTGGAGGCAGATCGCAGCGCTGCTGTGTGTCCCTGGGCAGCTCACTTCACCTCTCTGAGCCTCGGCCTCCTGGTGAAATGGGGCTAACACAGTCCTCTCTGTAGTGGCTGGATGAGACCTGGGAGGGCAGGCACAGAGACAGCATTCCAGTGAGGCAGCAGCTGCTGGTCCCCTAACTCCCCAGCCAAAGCGCTCTCCCGAATGCCTGAATGTGCTCCGAGGCTGGGGCCAGCCATCCCACCCCCGGAAAGTGGGAATCGGCCCGTCTTGCCTGTCTCCATCCCTCACTCTCTGCCGGGAGGATCTGTGACTGTCCTATGAGAAGGGCGGGGCTTCCCCTGGGACAGACAAGGGTCATGGGCAGCCGGCACTCTGGGTCCGAGGGGGGCCCCCATCTCTTCCAGACCCTGCAGCCCAGCTCGAGGCTCCAGAGGTCCCCGGGTGCCCACCTGGGGAGATTGGGGAGGTGCTCAGGGTCTGCCAGCTGGACTGTCCCAGATCAAGGTGGCTGGGTCTGAGGGGAGAGGGGCTGCCCACCTCACTGGTCCTCTGAAGGCATTTCTCTCCTGCCTCTCCCTGCTCCCACACCTTCTGTGGTTCCTGCCCTGGGCCCTTCCACTAAGTCACACTTTTTTATTCCCCATCTCTTTGCCAACCTCCCCCCACCCCCCACCCCCGCCAGACATCAACGAGTGCGAGGAAGACGGCATCGAGTGTGGGCCCGGCCAGATGTGCTTTAACACCCGTGGCAGCTACCAGTGTGTGGACACGCCGTGTCCGGCCACCTACCGGCAAGGCTCCAGCCCAGGGTAAGGGCTGAGCTGGCTGGGGGTAAATCGGGGCACACGGCCTGCCTGGAGCTGGGCGCTTAGGTTCTGGCTCCTGGACAGCTGGATCCTTCCTCCAGAAAGGCCATGCCTCAGGCAGGGGCCCTGCTAGGGGCCGGGCGGGGGAGGGGGTAAAATCCTGCCAGAATTCCCAAGTGGGGCCTCCGTGCCCACAGGGCAGGGTGGCCTCATGAAGAGCCCCTCCTGCAGCCCCTCAGGGTGCAAGTTCAACTGGGCACAAGCCTTTAAGTGCAATGATCCTGCACCTGGAGCATAAGGACCTGGGGGCAGGGAGAGGCCAGCGGCCTGGGGGACTTGGAGACCTTCACGTGACACACATGGCTACACACAGAAAACCTCAGACACAGGGACACACACACACACACACACACACACCCCACATAACCCCAGGACCACGACACACTGGCACACAAGCACAGAACATACCTCCTTCACACCACTCACTGCGGCTACACATACTGGTAAAGGCACACAAGCATGGGGACCTTGGCGGACACAAGCTCTAGCAGCAGCAGTTAGGGAAGGTGACTTGCCCTGGACTCTACCTATTGGGAGGCCTAGGCTGAGGGCCCTGGAGGGGCGTGGATGCCCTGGAAGGGCTGGGCACGTGTCTTTGCGCCTCCGCCCCCTGCAAACCCAGAGCAGGTGGCTCAGCTCTGGGGCGCCCTGCGAACCTGGAGGGTTCTAAATTGTGTTGTCCACGGGCTGCCCTGGGGGCGTGAGCTGGGAAAGTCCGATGGGATTATGAGACCTGCTTCCCACGGGAAGGGGCACGTCTCCAGATTCTTTGGGCCTCAGTTTGCTGATCTCCAACGTGGGCTAACAATGGTGCTTGTAGAGAAGGCACTGGGGGGCGAGGGGACGGTTAGCGGCTGTCAGGACCGCGGGGCGCACCGGAGTCCATCCGTGTGTCCCGCCCGCAGGACGTGTTTCCGGCGCTGCTCGCAGGACTGCAGCGCGGGCGGCCCCTCCACGCTGCTGTACAAGCTGCTGCCGCTGCCCCTGGGCGTGCGCGCCCACCACGACGTGGCCCGCCTCGCCGCCTTCTCCGAGGCCGGCGTCCCCGCCAACCGCACGGAGCTCAGCGTGCTCGAGCCCGACCCGCGCAGCCCCTTCGCACTGCGCCCGCTGCGCGCCGGCCAGGGCGCCGTCTACACCCGCCGCGCCCTCACCCGCGCCGGCCTCTACCGGCTGACGGTGCGCGCCGCGGCGCCGCGCCACCAAAGCGTCTTCGTCCTGCTCATCGCGGTGTCCCCTTATCCCTACTGAGGGGCGTGGTCGTCGGCAGCAGCTTTTGGACCAGTGACCTCCGAGGATGGGGGACAGGGAAGAGCAGGCCCAGCCCCCACGGCCCAGGTGGCCCTTGCCCTCGCCGCCACCGGGCTGTGGCAAGCGACTCGATCTCCCACCCCTGTGCGTCATCGGGCCTTTCGGCAAACAGGACCCGCTGCTCTGCAAAGGGGAGGATGTAACCCTGACCCCTGGATCACAAGAACCCGACTCCCCCCTACCCTCGCGGAGGTGGAGCTCAGCAGTCAGGAGTGTCAGGCTGCCCTTGGGTGGTGAAGCCCTTGGGCTGGACTGGAGGGAAGCCCGCTTGTCTGACCCTCTCCTCCAAGCCCCGGGGAGACCTGGCTGGGACACAGCACACCAGGAGGCCCAAGGGGAGGGACAGACCCCCGGAGGGCCGGAGGGCCCCAGCGGCTATCCTCCGCCCACAGATGGCACTGTCACCCTAAGCCCCATGTGTCCATATAATATAAAAATGTTTCCTTTTAACCAACTCGATTTCTTCGTCCAATTATTTTGCTTTTTTTTTTTTTTTTTTTTTTTTTTCAATTATTTTGCTTTGGTAAGGATAGGCTTTGGCTGTGCGGGAGGGTCAGGGTGGGCGGTGGCCACCAACCTTCTGGTCCAGCAGCGCTGGGCCTCAGGCTGGAAGGTGGTCTCCTCTGGACATCCTGCAAGAGGGTGGGGGAGGCTAGAGTTGCCCTGGGTTGGGGGAAGGAACAGGGAGCTGTGATCAGAAAGATAAGGGTGTTGGATCGAATCCTTGGGGCCTCTGGGCTGTTGAGGGGACTTTGGCTTTGATGGAATGAGCTGGGAAGGGACAGGATTAGAACATCGCTGTATGCATTGGCCGGTCTCCAGTGTGCTGGGACAGCTTCTGAGCCTCCAGAGTCACGGCAGAAGGGGAGTGTGCTGTTTGTCTTCCCACAGCCCCCCCACCCCCACCCCGACCCTGCCCTGGGCTGGCTGCAGCCCTTGCCTCAGTGATCTCCCATTGCCAGCTGCCCCTGGCCATGGTCTGTGACAGAAAGTGACTCTTTTGCACATGGTTTTGAAGAGGAGAAACCCTTCCCTCCTCCTTGTTCCCTTTGCTTAGTGTGACACTGTCCCGTCCCCCTGTGTATCCTCAAGTTCTCGTCTGTGCACGGAGGAAAGCTGTCTGTCTACTTCTCATTAAGGGGTGGGTGACAATCAGACTGTGTAAACGGAGGCTTCCAGCAATGCCGGATTAAACGTTGCTGCATTAATGTCATTTGACAGAGAAAACGAGGCTCGGAGAGGGGACATGACCCAGCCACTGGCTGGACAGGTGACCGAACAGTAGGTTCATAGTTAGACTGGGACTCCAGACTTCCACCCAACAGCCCCTCCAGAATCTTCCCAGGGCGCTTCCACTTTCAAAGCTACTTTTTGGTCTTGCTTTTGTTTAAACCAGGGGTCTGCACACTTTTTCCTTAAGGGACCGAATAGGGAGTGCTTTGGGCTTTGCATAACAGTCTCTGTTGAAACCACTCCCCTCACCGTTGCAACACTAGAAAGCCACGGGCAGCACACGAATGAGGAAACGTGGCCGTGTTCCAATGAAACTATTCGTGGGCACTTACGTTTGAAGTTCATACAATTGTCACATGTCACAAAATAGTCTCCCTTTGATTTTTTTCCCCCCAACCATTTGCAAATGCAAACACCATTCTTAGCTTGCAGGCTTCACAAAAACTGGCAGGGACTGTAGTTTGCCGCCCCTGATGTAACTAAGCCACAGATGTCACTAATGGTGGGATTTCAGACTGGGTGGAGGAGAAATTTGAGGGGCTGGGGCCCTCCAAGCCTCCCCACACCCATTTTTCCAGCACCCACCTATGAAGACTGTCCTTGGGCTAAATGCCCCTCTTTGTGCAACCCTAGGGGCCAAAAGTCACAACTGAGCCCTGCCATTTGCTGGGCTGTTAATTTTTTTATGGAGCCCGCAAAAAGGTCAGTCCCAGGGTGAGGCACTGCAGAGGTGAGACGAGTGGAGGGGAGGTGCTGACTCTCTTTCACCCCTGCTGTCTCCTGCCTGCTGCCTCCCAGTCTCCCCTTCACCCTTCATATTCGTAAACTGTCTGTTTATGGATTTTAATTCTCCGAGGAGATCCAGAGGCAAGAAAAGAGTATGCCCATTGCAAAGATGAAGGAATGGGGGCTCAGAGAAGGTGAGACACCTGTCCAAGCTCACACAGCCTGAAGGGGAGAAGAACTCAACCAGGTCTTCTGACTCCAGAGCCCAGGGGCATTAGCCTGCAGAATCCCCTGCCTCCCCTCCCCCCCCCCCAAAAAAAGGAGGAGGGGAGGAGAGAGAGAGCCAGGAGCCTGATGAAGAGGAAGGACCATGGCAATTCAAGACCTGAGGAGCTGCCAAGGGAGTGTCCATTCAGTTCTGCCTCCTTTCTCCCCCACCATCTAAATTTCTATTTGAGGCTGGCTGGTGGAAAGGACTGATTGCTCAATGTCTTGCCCAGCCGGTGGCAGACTTGGCCTGGAATCGGGGCTATGATTCCCCATCTTGTGCCGCCCACCCGCCCCTGACTCCACCCACCCCTGCCCACATCCCCAGGGATGGTCCCAGAGGGGAAGAGGAGCCTTCCTTGGGAGCTGCTCCAAGGCAGTGCTTTCCACTTCTGCTTTTCCAGCTGCCGGCAGGCAATCATTGGGGCCAGCCCTAGCTCCAGGCCGAGGCTGCCCCGAACTATCAATGTTGGTAAACAGCCCTGCAGGTCACTTATTAAACTCCCTGATGTAGTTTTTCCAAGAACCCAACAACTGGACTCTGTGTTCCCTCTGGGCAGGAACAGGCCACCTAGGGTCCGGCCTAGAGGACACTCTTGTTCCTGGAGCCAGTGTCCAGGTCTGGGCAGCAGCAAAGTGGTATCTGGTGCCAACCACCAGATGGTTGCGGGGGGGTCGTGGGGTGACAGGCTTAGGGTCTCTACATTCCTGAGCCCCTTTGTGACTAGCAGGTGCAGAGCCCTCCAGTGGCAGAGGAGAGAAGGCGGACGAGAGAGTTCTGCTCCTTAGTTAGAAGCTCAGGCTGTATCTATGTTCAGACAAGTGACCACAAGAATCGGAGCCCACCCTCTGGAAAACCGCCCTGGCTGCAGTGTGTGGGGTGGACTGAGCGGGAGTGGGGGGCGGTGGTGAGCGTAGCCGGAAAGACGTGTTGAGCGGTACAGGTGAGAGGTGATGACGGCAGCGGTGGGGAGAGGAAGAATGTTGCACCATTTCCTCCACCAAAGGGAGGAAAGTCTCCCTTTCCTGAAACTCCAGGCATCTACTGTGTGTCAGCAGGATGGATAGCATCTCACAAGGCACGGAGCTTGTGGGAGGAAGGGAGGGGTCAGAGAGGCATCGCCAAGGAACGGAAAGTGCAGAGACCATAAGGCAGCAAGGAGCTTGACACACTGAAGAAAGCACAAGCAGACCAGTACAAGTGGGGTGTAGAGGGTGAGGGCCGAAGAGGAAGTACAGGGCTCTAGATTTGATGATAAGAGTGATGGCAGATAATCAAAGGCTTTCTTAAAAACACTTTAATTCATTAATATTTCAAAATATATCTCTGAAACTTGAAAAAAACTCAGTAGGGGCGCCTGAGTGGCTCAGTGGGTTAAAGCCTCTGCCTTCAGCTCAGGTCACGATCTCAGGGTCCTGGGATCGAGTCCCGCATCAGGCTCTCTGCTCAGTCGGGAGCCTGCTTCCCCCTCTCTCTCTGCCTGCTTCTCTGCCTACTTGAGATCTCTGTCTGTCAAATAAATAAATAAAATCTTTAAAAGAAAACTCGATAAAACCCTTGTCTACAATATCATTAGCACATCTAGTAAAAAAATAAAACAAAACAAAACTCCCAGTAATTTCTTAACATCGGTCAAGGTCCTGTCAGTGTTCAATTTCCAAACACTCACAAAGAGGGTGTTTCTTTCCTCTCTCTCTTTTTTTTTTTAAAGATTTTATTTATTTGACAGAGAGAGATCACAAGTAGGCAGAGAGGCAGGCAGAGAGAGAGGGGAAAGCAGGCTCCCTGCTGAACAGAGAGCCTGATGCGGGACTCAATCCCAGGACCTTGAGATCATGACCTGAGCTGAAGGCAGAAGCTTAACCCTATGAGCCACCCAGGTGCCCCGAAGGTGTTTCTTTTATGCTTAAAAAAATCAGGATCCAGGAATGCCTGGGTGGCTCAGTCAGTTGAGCGCCTGCTTTTTGCTCAGGTCATGATCCCAGGGTCCTGGGATGGAGTCCCGCATTGGGCTCCCTGCTCCTCGAGGAGCCTGCTTCTCCCGCTGTCTGCCACTCCCCCTACTTGTGCTCTCTCTGACAACGAAATAAAATCTTTTAAAAAATCGGAATCCAAATGAAGTCTACATCTTGTGATTAAGTACATCCTTCACGTCTCTTTTAGCCATAAGCTCCCATCCCCCATGTTTTGCCTTAAAAACTTAAAAATCAACTTTATTGAGATATAATTATTCCAGGAATGCAAGGCTAGCTCAACACTTGAAAAATCAATCAATGTAACCATATTTATAGAATCAACAGAAAATCAGGGTGCCTGGGTGGCTCAGTGGGTTAAGCCTCTGCCTTGGGTTCAGGTCATGACCTCAGGGTCCTGGGATCGAGTCCCACATTGGGTTCCCTGCTCAATGGGGAGCCTGCTTCTCCCCTGCCTGCGGCCCCCCTGCTTGTGCTCTCTCTCTCTCTCTGTCAAATAATAAATAAAATCTTTTAAAAAAAGAATAAGTGGAAAATCATATATGATCATCTCAACAGATGCAGAAAAAGCACTTGACAAAATTCAGCCCCTACTCAGGATACAAACTCTCAATGAACTAAAAGTGAGCTTCTTCATCTGATGAAAAGCGTCTACAGTGTCTACTGCACTAATATCACAGTTATTAGTGAAAGACTACATGAGTGCCCTACCCTAAGATCATGAATAATACAAGGATACCCACCGTCACCATTTTTATCCAACACTTACTGGGGGTTCTCAGCATTGCAATAAGGCAAGAATAAAAGGCAAAAAGATAATACAGATGATCGTAAGATTCCCTCTGTTCACAGACAATGGTATTGTCTACATGGAAAATCTTAAGGGATTTACAAATATCTACTAGAATGAATCCGTGACATTAGCAAGGTTGCAGAATATAAGGCAAATATACAAAAATCAGTTGTATTTCCATATACTAGCAACAAATGACAGAAAATGAAATTTAAAATTTAATGTGCAATAGTATCAAAACACTTAAAATACTTAGAAATAAGTCTAATGAAAGATAAGCAAGAACTATACACTGAAAACAAAACAAAACAAAATATGGCTCAGACATTTGAACCAAGATGGATCCTTTGGCACGCCCATTGAAACTGAGGACTTTTATACCCACCAAAGATGCACCAACCTCCCAGGTTTTCCTCTTCTCTGAGTAGAAGATTTGGGCATTTCCTGAGAACAGGCCTCCACCTGGCAAGTCTTCCAAGCTGGCCAAATATCCATCTCGAAGCCGAGTTCTAGAGTAGCCATATTTGTGACTGCAAGAAGCTCTATCTCTTCCAGCATGAGAAGTGACCTTGTTCACACCGATGCTACAGACCACAGGCCTTTCCCATAATCACCCATACTTTCCCAAATGGAGGATGTCCAGCCCCACCTAGTTTATTAGGAACATGTCGTCACCTGCAGGAAACTTTCAAAATTCCAGCTTCTCTAGCTCGGGTCCTGCTAGTCTATCTCCTTAAAAGATTCTTACCTGAGATTTCACATCAAGTGAAGAATCCATTTTGTGACACTCAAGGGCATGTATTTCAACATCACCTGAGAGATACACTTTTGGTTTAAAACAAAAATTGAATTCATCACAAATGAAGATCATCTCAAGACGTAATCTGCTATAGATTGACCTGACTGGGTTTCTCTCTCATTGCTCATGTAAATAGCAACTAATACTTTTCAATGAACAGTTTGAAGCCTTCTTATATGCTGGAAAATTTAAGAAGATATAAATAACCAGAGAGGTATACCATGATCATGGATCAAAAAACTCAATATTGTTAAGGTGTCCACTCCCCACTCCCCAGCTGATATATGGTCATTGCAATCCCCAATCAAAATCCCAGCAGGCTTTTGATATAAACTGGCAATCTGTGCCTACTGCTTACATGGAAATGCAAAAGACCCAGGACAGCCACAACAATTTTGAAACAGAACAAAATTGGAAGATACGCACTATCTGACTTGAAAGCTTACTATAAACCTGTAGTAATCAAGATGGCATAGTATTGGCATAAGGATAAATAAATAAATCGATCAGTGGAACAGAAGAGGGAGTCCAGAAACATATTCACATTTACAGGGTCAATTAATTTTCAACAAATGTGCCAATGGAATTCAATGGAGAAAGGAAAGTCTTCGACTAATGTTGTTGGAAAAACTGGGAACTGATAGGGAAAAATGAACCACCAAAGGGCTTAAGAAGGGAGTGACTTGTTCTGAGTTTTTAAGAACTCTCTGCTCTTGGGTGAAGAAAGGAAGGGGGGGTGCGTAGGGAGGGGCGGGAGACTGGAGAAGCAGAGAAATGATCAAGGAGGTTATAATGATGGTTGAGTAAGAGAAGACAGGACAATGTGGGGTAGGTGGAGATGGAAAGGAAGGGAAGGGGCAAACTCTGGATACATGTAGAAGATACGAACATCCCAGACTCCAGTGCCTCAGTTTCTCTACTTGCTCTGGCCTACATGCTGCTATGCTTTAAGAGGCACCATCCAAGGTCACTTACTTACTAAGAGGTATGTGGGCTCCTTGAGCAGCCCCGACCTGGGTGTGGGAAAGGCCTGGGGCAGGGTGTGGATGGAGGGCTGCAGGTGGAAAGTGGCTCATCGGGGAGCCAGCCAATCCACTCTGGCCTTGATCTCTGCCTCTCATCCCCCCCTGGTGCCCAGTGGGCAGGACCTGTACTGGGAAGTTGGGCCCTTTTTACTTTCAGGAGAGCTGTGACACCACTGTCCCTAACATCACCAGTGTCTGTGTGTCAGAAAGGGACAGTCCCCTAGGGGCGCCTGGGGGGCTCAGTGGGTTACAGCCTCTGCCTTCGGCTCAGGTCATGGTCCCAGGGTCCTGGGATCGAGCCCCGCATCAGGCTCTCTGCTCAGCGGGGAGCCTGCTTCCTCCTCTCTCTCTCTGCCTCTCTGCCTACTTGTGACCTCTGTCTGTCAAATAAATTTTTAAAAAGAGAAGAAGAAGAAGAAGAAGAAAGGAAAGGGACAGTCCTCTGGACTGGAGTCATTTCTGCAGCACAGAGTAAATGTCCCCACAGCCTATGACCCTGGGACTGAGACCCTGGGGCCTCTACCAGTTCAACTCAAGCCTGAGCTAAGACAGAGGGTTAGGCCAGAGCTTCAGACACTGGGGTGTAGTCACGCTCTGCCACTAACATGCTGTGTGACCTTGGGGAAGACACACCCTCTCTCTGTGCTGCAGGCTCCCATCTGTAAAATGGGGATAGCGGTCACAGTGATTTCATATAGGGTAGTCGTGAAAAGCACGTGAAGGCAAGGAGATGAAACTGCTTGGTGAGAACCACAGGGTGTAGTTGGGTCCCAGATGGACACAGATGACCTTACTTCCTCTCCCACCCTCCTGCCCCCGACCCATCCATCCTAGACTGGCAGGGGCTCGTTCCTCACCCCACCCTCTTTCTAAGGTCTGGGTAATGGGGTTTCTCTCTGGGGCCACCACTGGCTTTAGGGAGTTTGGGGGAGCACCAGTCCTCACTGCCTCAGTTTCCCTCCCCACTTCCTCTGTAATAACTCCAAGGAGGTGGCCCCCCCATGCATCCACACTCTCCCCAACTTTCTCAAAGGGCATCTCGAAGAGCCAGCACAGAGTCATAGGATGGAGACAGAGAGGACTGTGGAAACGCTCCCCTCCTCCCGGCCTCCGCTTCCTGCTAGTGTGGAAGGCCAGGGGCTCAGGGAGGGGCTCAGGGGGCCAGCTGCCACCTGCCTCCCGGCAGGAAGGTGCCTCATGTCACCCAGCCCCACCCAGCTCATAAGGGGCTCCTTGCCATCTCAGCCACTTCTGGGGTTTGCGTGCCCGAGTCAGGGGGCGCCTGCCTGCTATTTCGCTCAGTTGTGGTTGCAGTGATGGGGGCTTTAGGGCCTCTCAACCAGGCTGGCCAACGACTGACACACAGAACCTTCTCAAGGCCAGGCTGGGGTAGCAGCTCCCGGTTTCTTTTAGCAAGAAACTTCACTTCTGAGAACCTCAATTGTGAACCCCTGCTGCCCAGTGGCTTAACAGTTGCCCAGTCTTCTATTCACTATTTACCGGGTGCCCCAGGGAGTTTGGTCAGCTGCCAGCCCCTGGGGAGACAGCCAAGAAGCAGCCCCGGACGGAGGGATGAAACCCCCACCTTCCAGTGTGCTTCCCCACTTCCCCAGGCTACGGTTCATGGGGGGGAAGGGAGGGCTGTCGAGGTCTGCAGAAGGCCACCACGGGATAAGAGTGGACACGAAGCTCACCGCACCTAAGGGACTTTTTAATTTTTTTTTTTTTAAGATTTTGTTTATGTATTTGACAGAGAGACACACAGCGAGAGCAGGAACACAAGCAGGGGGAAAGGAAGAGGGAGAAGCAGGCTTCCCGCCAAGCAGGGAGCCCGATGTAGGGCTCAATCCCAGGACCCTGGGATCTTGACCTGAGGCAAAGGCAGCCGCTTAACGACTGAGCCACCCAGGTGCCCCCATCTAAGGGACTTTAATTCCTACTCCCACCGCCGAGCGGTGGCAAGTGTCTGGCAGGACGGCCGCGTTCACCCGGCCAGCGGCGCGCGGTCCAGTCGTCGCCGCGTCCGGAGGAGGCGTCTGCCCGAGGGCCGGGCGAGAAGACCCGGGCCGAGCACCGCCCGAGCGCCCTACGGAGCACCTGCGGCCGCGGGAGCCGGGCGGGGGCTGTGTTCCCCCGAGGGCGGGAGGGGGAGGGGCGGGCCAGGAAGGAGGGAGCGACCGGGCCCCGCCCACACCCGCAGGTGGCCGCGGACGGCGAGCGGCTCCCGGTGGGGGCCGGACCCGGGGGCGGGGCCTGTCGCGCGCGCTCTCCCGCGTGTCCCCGGTCCCCGGCCCTGCCCCCTGCCCGGTGTTTATAATCTGGGAACCGCGACGCAGCGGGCCCTGCTCCGCCGCCTGCCACCGCCGCCCGGGCCACGGTAAGGCGCCCCGGGCCCGAGACTCCCGCTCCCACCCCCTCGCCTAGGAGACACCCCGCCGCGGGAGCAGAAGGCGGCGCCGAGTGGCCGCGCGCCCCGGGCTGGCCCTGGACGGGAGGGAAGGAGGCCGACGCCGCGGGCTTCTGCGGCTCAGACGCCGGGCGGCCGGATTCCTGGGGCCCTCGGGGGTGGGGCCGGGGCGCGCGTCCGGGGACTCCGAGGGCTGCAGGTCGGGTTATTTGTGCCCTTTGCGGCCCGGGGTCCTTTCTGGAGTCTCCCTCCGTCTCTAATCCAGCTTCCTTTCTGCCGGAGCCCCCCAGATGGAGACCTTGGAGTCCGGAGGGTGTGGGGGGTCCCCACTCTCTCGCCCCCTCTCTGGCCACCCCCAGCGCGGCCTCTGCCTCCGCCTCTCTGCGTGTGAACCCGGAGTTCCAGCCCCACCTCGGCCCCCCGTCCCGGAGCTTGGGCGTACCGCCCTCCCACAGCCCCGAGCCTCAGTTTACTCCGGGCCGCTGGGCTCCGGGACCCGGGCTGCGGGGCGCTAGAGTCGTGGCTGTGACTGCGCTCCCTCCCCGGCAGGGGTGGGCAGTCTCTGGCTCCTGGAAGGAATCCGCGATCTCCGATCTGCGCCGGGTGGGGCGGGTGGCGGCGCCGGGTCGCGGTGCCGGGTTTCTGGCCGGCGCTGGGCTCGGGGCCGTGGGAGGGGCCGCTCCGCAGGAAACGTCCGCCGTCCGGGTTGTTGTCTCTGGCATCTTGGGCGGCTGCGCCCCGCCAGGGAGGGAGAGTCCTTGTGAAATAGAGGAAACTCCTCTCCCAGCCCGCGGGGGCTCCTCCTGAGGAGGTCCCGTGACCCGGCCGCCTCAGTGTTCCTTTCTGCGCAGTGGGGGCGTCTCCTCCAGAGGATCGCGGTCTGGCTGCACATCGCAGGCAGGAACAAACCTGTCCTTTCGGCGGGGATGGATCAAATAGACCCTGGGCTTTGATCCTTCCTTCCCAGCCCACGGCTGGTGACAGGGCAGATTCTGGAGCCAGTAGACCGAAGCCGGGAAGGCAGGCACCAAAGGGGAGTCTTGGGTCAGCTGCCAGCTGCCCAAGCCTCAGTTTCCCCATCTGTCAGAGCTGGCACAGGCTCAGGGCTCAGGAAACTTACAGTAAGAGACTGTGGGGCAGTCTCTGTAGGCATACTGAGAGCGGTGCCTCCATCCATTCACTCATTAATGGTTTCCCCTTGTGCCATAAATAGAGGACATGGGACAGGAGACAAGCTCTCGCCCTCCTTCTGAAGGTTCTGGTGGGGAGAAAGACCAGGGAGACAGAAAGAGCCTCAGAGGGATGGGAACTTTGGAGATGGATGGAACCCGGGGTGGCTTCATTCTAAACTCCCTTCCCTCTTCTATCTGCCTCTCAGAGCCCAGGCAGGGGAGCCCAGGGGCGGGATGGGGACCTGTCCCAGTTGGAGCCACCTGTGCACTGTTCTGAGAAGCAGAACGCTCGCTCAGTACAAGTTGACAGAACCATGAAGGCTGCCCACTGAGCACCTGGAGCCTGGGCCAGGCACCCGGTGGGGCAGAGGAGGGAGGCCCCCACTCCGAATGACCAGGTCCCAGAGTCCTCATATGTGCCCCACCCACTGCTGGCCTGCTTGGGAGTTTGTGGCCACGTGGCTGTGCTGGTAGCCGTTTCCCCTGGTTTAGGGCCCCAGGAACCTGACTCACAGAGGGGAGCCAGGCCCAGACTCACCTGCTGTGCAAGCACTTTCCCATGCCCCATTTCATCTTAGCCCCATGGGTCCTGGGAAGCCAGCCAGGCCAGCCAGCTGCCTTCACCGGAGCACAAAGCCCCTGAAGTGAGTGCCTTGCCTGTGGGCGCCCTTGTGGAAAGAGAGAAACCAGCTCAGGGTCTGAGGCTCTGAGCTCTGCTGTAGCACTGTAGGCGGCACTGACCTTCCAGGCCCCGGCGTGTTCTGTCGGGTGGCAGGCGCCCTCCCAGACTTGAGGGGAGGCTGTGCACCCACAAGCTTATTAATAGTCATGGAATCAACAAATAAACGAATGCACTCTCCTTTCCTCCATGGGCTCCAAACGCTCTTGTGTGTCTCTTACACCTAAGAAGATAAGATCTTCTTAGGCTCCCTACCACCCGTCTCAGGGGCTTTTCACCAGAACCAGAGACTCAACCTCCCCAACCCAGGCAGACCCTTGAATGACCCTTAATCCCGGGTGGGAAACGTTTGCTGGAGTTCCACTGTTCTCGAGGGAGCCGGTGTTCCTGATTTGATTCTCAGGCTCCAGGAATCCGCGTCTAGCCTAGGGCAAGCCTCTTGGCCTCAGCTTTCTCATCTGTCAGTTGGGAAGAAAATCCTTCCCCTGTCTTACCAGGGATGTACGGGAGAGTGGAGCAGAGCCCGGCAAGCCTACGGGCAGGTTGAGACCCGGCAGCGGCACCTCCTGGTCAGAGTGTGGAATTGCAGCCTAGCTCTTCAGACACAAAAGGGAGCCCCAAAGGGACAGGGGCAGCAGCCCTAGAATGAGAAACCCCAAAGTCTGAGAGAATTCTTCTGGCCTCGGTGGAGCTAGGGTTTTAAGAAAATGTGACGAACCAAGCTCAGCTGAGTTAGAATGCCAGGGAGGGGTTCTGGAAGAACGTTCGCCAGCCTGTAGGCCTGACACACAGAAATACACTGACTGGCGATGGCTCATTGAGGGTTTTGTTTTCTGGGAGACGACAGTGAGGGGGAGGCGATCTGTGGTCCCTTAGAGTCCCGACTGTATAGGGCACGGGGCAGCAATGAACAGGTGGTCTGCCGTCAACACGGGGTTCTGTCCCAGCCCTGCCTTCCCCTACCTTGTGGCCCCAGGAAGTCACTTTACCTTTTCTAGGCCCCATGTGGGAGTAATAGTCTCCTCCTCGAGTATGGCACTGAACATAGTATCTCTCTTGTCCTCCTTCCCGCTTTGACATTTTAGAGCACAAGAGTTTCCACGGAACAGGGCGAGGGCCACGGCTGGCCTAGCACCGCCGCCGGCAGGTGGCAGGGCGGCTCTGGCTGGGGCCATGGAGAATGCCACCTGCCTTTGCAACTCAGGCGGGGCTGGCAGGCATCTCAGGACGAGGCCACCTTCTTCCTTCCTCCCAGGTGTCTCTCTTCTGGGGAAGGATGTCGGGGCTGACATGGGAGCTGCATGCCTTCTTCACTGTGGTCGGACCCCAGGGCCAAGGTCCCTGGTGCCCGTGCACACACCCAGCCTGGCAAGCAGGCAGGCTCACTAGTGTCCAGATGAGGGCACCCCTAGAATTTCAGGCTTTCAGGGGATTCACCTAACCTCTTTCGAGGCAAGGACCTGACCTGTAGACCACGGCATCCAAGGCGTCATTCTGAGTACCAGCCGCATGTCAGGTGTGGTCTGTGAGATGGTCCTTGTCCCTGTGGAGCTCACAGCTGTGGGGGTGAGGGGTGCGATTAGGCCCCCACGTGACGTGGGCTGGTATGGGCCTTGGACCAGGGCTCACAGGCAGAGTGGGGCAGGCGCAGACGGTCTGTCTCTCTCCATGGGGTTTCCTCTCCCTCACTCTAGTGCCCACCCTCTTGGCGCCAGGTGCCTCTAGGAGATGGCAGGGCAGGGACTTCTATTTTTTTTTTTTTTAAGATTTATTTATTGATTTGAGAAAGCGAGAGAAGAGAGTCAGAGGGAGAGGAAGAGAGACTCTCAAGCAGACTTCCCACTGAGCATGGAACCCAGTGTAGGGCTCAATCCCACGACCCTGAGATCCTGACCTGAGCCGAAACCAAGAGCCGGCCACTGAACCAGCAGAGCCACTCAGGTGTCCCCCAAAATGTCTTTTAAAGCTATTATGAGAAATAGCCTGTTGCCTCACATTCTGCCTGTTCTGAAGGTCTACATTTGTATGTGGCATTCTTAAACATTTATCCACAGTAAATGGAACTATAGCTATGTTACATACACGAGTGACCTTCCCTATCTCTATTTCATATATTTGAAGTTAGTATCACAAATTAAAATGAAAAACAAAAAATATTAGCTAACATTCTTTTGTTCATTTTGCTGCTAATAAGAAAAGTAACGGTGATTAGACTCTAAGAACAGGGTGAATATTGGACCGGCATCCTCTCTCCCTGTCTTGAACCCACCCCAGCCATGCCAGGATGTTCAAGCCTCCTGAAGCTTCCCAGACCACACGTGCCCTGTGGTTCCCTTCTCTGGGCCTTGTACCTTCCAGCAGGGGCTTGCGGGACCCAGCTGCTCTGGGTTTGAGTCCTGGTTCTGCCACAGGACATGCCAAGGAAGGCCTCAGCTCAGTTCCTTAACCTGAGCCTCAGTTTCCCTGTCTCTAAAACAGATGACTCGAAGGGAAGGGCTCAGCCCGTGATGGATAGGTTCCTTACGTCGATCGTGGTGACGGTTTCGTGTTAAATCCGGGATTCTCAATAAATGCCATTTCTTGTATCTCAGTTATTCCTGAGTGGAGCTGAAAGACATGCAGCAGGTTATACCCCCCCACCCCCAGCACCACCCCCAGCACCATGGCACACAAGCACACGGGGCTGGGAGCACCAGTAACTTCCAGGTCAGGGAGGCTGGGCGGTTGGCTCCTGGGCTTCCCCAAATCTCCCCAATCAACAGGGCTGCTCAAGGGGAATCCGGCAGCAGGAGAGGCCAGGTTCAAGGCCTCTGGCTTCCTCTGGACTGCTGCGCCAGGCAGCTGATCAGTTTTCGCTTTTGCAGAGTGGTTCACGGAGCTGCAAAGTCAGATTCCAGAAGCCGGGAACCCACATCTCCAATCCAAGGTGCTTTCCGGGTCCTTCCTGCCTCCCTTTCTATTCCCTCCCTCCCTCCCTCCCTCCATTTCTTTTTCTTTTTTAAGATTTTATTTATTTATTTGACAGCCAGAGATCACAAGTAGGCAGAGAGGCAGGCAGAGAGAGAGAGGGAGAAGCAGGCTTTCCACTGAGCAGAGAGTCTGATGCGGGGCTCGATCCCAGGACTCTGGGATCATGACCTGAGCCGAAGGCAGAGGCTTTAACCCACTGAGCCACCCAGGCGCCCCCCCTGTCCATTTCTGATGGCCTGTTGCCTGGCTGCAGTTCCCATGGGCACCATTTCCTGGCCCCAGGGTCAGGGTCTGCTGAGTCACCAGCAAATAGGTGGTTGGGGACAGGCCTGGCAGGTGGTCGGATGCCCACCGGAGGCAAAAGTTGTGAACATCCATCAGAAACAGCAGCGCTCCCCCGCCCCCGCCCACAACCTTGCTGTTCCCTTCTGTGTCCAAAGGGCTGCAGGGTATATGAGCCCTGGGGCCGGCAGGTGGGCGGGCCAGCGAGCTATGTCTGCACAGGGGACATGTGTTCTAGTCACGTTGGGCTCTGTCCTGGCTCTGCTGCACAGGGTTGAGTGACAGGGACAGCACCTCTCGGGACCTCCAGGCACAGAGGAGGTTTTCAGTATGTGGGAACCTGCATCTTTGCAATTGTCATGGTGGGGTGCCCCTTCTGGGCTCCGTGGGTCTGTGGAGGGGTGCCCATGGCTTTTCCCAAGAGTATCTAATGAGGACCCTGCCCTTGGTCAGACTCTAGGGTTAACGCTGTCACCAGACACAGGCATCCCCCCTGTAATGCAGGAGGCTGGGCCATGTCCAGGGAGTCTGGGACCAGATGGGCTCCTTCCACATCTGGTCCCGCTGCCTGCTGACCATCTGATGTCAAGCTCATGACTCCACCTCTGTGACCCTCGACTTTAGCAAAAGGGCACAGTAACGGCATCTGCTCTCAGGGCCCCGGGGAGAGTGCCTGGGGAGGTAGGGCGAGCCCCAACACAGCCCGAGGGTTTGGGGAGAGGCTTCTGGAAGAAGGAACAGCAGCTGCAAAGGCAAGAAGACAGGAGCCCTTGATGCCTCAGGGTAGAGAAGGAGATGGATAGGGTGGGATACTCCTGTCCCTGCTGCAGAGGGACAGGTCTGTGATCTACACCTCCAGGAAGGACCTCCCTCTGCCTGTCTCCTTCCTTCTCTGGGGCTCGGTGTCTGCGTCTGCATCCCAGAGCAGCAGGTCTCTCAGGAGCTCAGGGTCTCTTGTTTTCTCTCCCAGAGGTGCTTGCATTTAAAGAGAGTCTAAAATCCCAGGGCAGGAGGGTTCGCTGGGGCCCCTGGTGGGAGGAAGCGTGGAGGCAGGAGCTCTGCACCCCGGCATCCCGTTCTGCCTGCATGCTGGGAGGAGCCCTGGCATGTGCTCTGGGGCCTGGAGCCGGCTGCTCACCTCTCTGAGCCCCAGTCTCTGTCTCCCCAGGGGCCGTGACAGCAGCTACTCCATGGGGTCATGGTGGGGGTGCAGGGTGAGCTACGGGAGGCCCTCAGAGCCACAGCTGGCACTCTCCGAGCGACCCCACCCATGTCTCCCGAGCATCCTGGCCTGGTCCCAACAGCTCAGCCTCACGTACTTTCTCTAGCTGGTGGGGGAGTGGCTCCAAGACATGGGGGGTGCTTCCCACCCCCCCCCAGGGCCCCCTGCATCCCGTCAGCCCCAAGCTGCTGTCAGTATTCCCCAGACCTTGCCTGGGTGTGACTGTATGCATGCAGTGGGAGGGCCGGTTCCCCAGGGGTAGGGGTGGAGATGGTGAGGCTTTGGGAAGGAACAGCTCCTCAGCTGGCCTTGATGACAGGTGGACATCTTGTTCCCGATCCCCCAGCAAGAGCTGGGGATGCTGAAGGATGCTGGAGGACGAGTCTGCCCAAGGCCAAGGGCCGGGCGGGGGGTGGGTGCTGTTTGCAGGGGCTGACGGGTCCGGACAGGTTGGCTCTGCGTCACTGTCCTTCCTCAACCCCTCCTCCCCCAGACAAGATGTCCAGCAAAGGCTCCGTGGTTCTGGCCTACAGTGGCGGCCTGGACACCTCCTGCATTCTCGTGTGGCTAAAGGAACAAGGCTATGATGTCATTGCCTACCTGGTAAGGAGGTGCTCAGTGTGTCTTTCTCCCTATTTGTCCTGCTCCCCATCACTTACCTGACCCCTCCCTAAGCCTGCCCTGAACTGTAGGCATGTACCTGTGGTTCTCCCTCCCTTTCTTCCTCCATAAAATGGACATCCATGGTGTCCCCGAGGTCTGGAATGCCCCGCAGAGCACGGGGGAGGCCAGCTCTCTGTGCGCGACCAGAGTGGGGAACGGTGGGAAAGAGCTTGGCGGTGTGACTTGGCCACCCTGCCTGCAAGGGGCCCTGGGCCTGCTGAAGGCCATGGAAAGCACACACTCTCCCCATTTCCAGAAGTCCCTTGTCAGCCCCAGTAATTCTGCAAAGTTTATAGAACCCTGCAGTGGCTGAACTGGCTGTGCCCTTGAAGACCACCTAGTTCTAGGGGCAGACAGGTCCCAGGCAAATAACAGGTTATGTGTGATGCCACTCCCCTGTGCTGGGTCCAGCAAACGTCCCTGGTCAAGCTGTCTCTGTTTCTAATGAACTAGACTGGAGGTAGCTTCTGAATCCTCCATGTATTCAGGACCCCTGAGTGCATATTCTGAAAGTCTAACACATACCAATGTAAGCAAAATCAACCAAACAAAAATTAAAAAAAGAGAGAGAGAGAGAGTTTTTGGCTCGCATGACAGAAATCTGGGCTTTGACAGCTTCAGGCAAGGCTGGATCCAGGTGCATATCCAGATCTGTCTCCACCTCTATTGGGCTTCATTCTTGGCCTCTCCACAGGGCAGGCAAGGCTCCCGTCATTGTAGCCTTGCTCTCCCAGGGAAGGAGAGCCTCCTGCAGAGGCCCTGATGGGAGAGTCCAGGGGTATTTTCACTGCCTGAGCTGCTGCCCGCCACACATTGATTTCCATGGCTGTGTCATGAAGGGTTCTGATTGTGTGGGCTTGGATCCTGGGCCTCTCCCAACAGTGAGCAGGAGACATGATTTGTTCCCCTCCCTTCCTATGGCAAGAGGGCTTAGAAGAGAGGTTTCTGTTCCCAGAGGAAGGGAAGATGGTGCTCTCCAGAGATAAAAATTCAGCTATTGCCAGGAATGATTGGTTTTCAGTTAAAGTCAATATCACCTAACAGCGCCCAGTCCCCTTGTCCCTTGGGTCAGGGAGAGTGAGGCCCAGGAGGGGAAGTGCCTCGCTCCCAGCCCCCTGGCCAGTGAGAGTCACCGCTTTGGGAGAACGGGAGGACCCCAGGGTGTGTTGGTCTTGCTGATGGCAGCACAGTGGGGCGGTCCGGAAGCCCGGCTACTGCGAAACAGATTTAAAAGCTGAGTGACCTCAGAAAGCACATGCACCTGGGTCCTGGGAAGATTCCAGAGTCTGGCGAGCAGAATGCAAGGTCGAAACCTGGGCAGCAGGCCAGAGCGCAGCCAGCAGAAACCACGCTGGTGTCTGGAGAGGGGGCTGTCACAGAAGTTGGACTCCAGCAGCGGGGACGGCCTCCTACCTGCCCACATGCCTTGGGACGGTCAAGTCACTGTGCTCGGCGGCAGAAGTCCCCCAGGGGTTGAGCACTTTCTGACACAGCGACCTCGGTACTGGCTTTGGGGGAGTTTCAGGATGAGACAGATGGACTTAAGGGAAGCCTGAGACCTTTAAGGCAGTGACAGCAGGTTCTGGGTCCTGGCAGCCCAGTGCACAGAGCCAGGGCCAACTAGCGCTCTGACCCACAGGAACTGCTTCCCACCATGTCCAGAGAGCGACAAGTGTCAATTCCCAGAAGCAGTCCAGCTTCTCCGGCCCCTGCTCTGTGCCTTTCTCCTCCTTACTTGGCCTTGGCCCCTCGAATGGAAAGTACCTCCTTTTGAGGGGTGCTGTAGATAGCACTTGCCCCGGGGGGCTGCAGTTCTCCCCCCCACTCTTCTTTATGCTGCCGGGCTGATGACGCCACTCTGCTTCTGCTTCTCAGGCCAACATCGGCCAGAAGGAAGACTTTGAAGAAGCCAGGAAGAAGGCACTGAAGCTCGGGGCCAAAAAGGTACCAAGTGGAGGCAGGATTCAGGGCTGGAAGTGGGGTTCTGACATGTGGGGGCAGCAGCGGCAATGCTGTCCCAGAGTCCCTTGTCGTTGGCATCCTTCTGTTTTCAGGCATGTGGGCGCCATCATCTCCCTGCCTTCCCTAGTCACTGTTCTCTGCCCCACCACCTCTGTGTCCCACTTGCTCATCTATTTTCTTTTCCACATCCATCCATCCATCTGCCCATCCCTAATATCCCTCATCCACTCACTCATCCATCCCTCCACCCAACCATCATCCATCCATCCATCCACCCAACCATCATCCATCCATCCATCCACCCAACCATCATCCATCCATCCATCCACCCAACCATCATCCATCCATCCATCCATCCACCCAACCATCATCCATCCATCCATCCACCCAACCATCATCCATCCATCCTTCCATCCAACCATCATCCATCCATCCTTCCATCCATCCATACATCCATGCATCCATCCAACCATCAGCTCTCCATCCATTCATCTATCCACCCATCCTTTCATCCATCCTTCATCCACCTACCTGCCCATTCCCCTTTTATCTCTGTCCATCCTTCCATCCATTCCGCAGAATCAGAAAGTTCTAGTTGAGTTCAGTGCATTGACTGAGCATCTGATCATGGGGCGGGCAGGCCCTCTGCTGGGTGCAGAGCCCAGATGGTGAACAGAGCCAATGTGGTTCACCATGTAGGCTCACAGTATAAAGTCTGAGATGCTCCCATGGGGACGTCCCCAGAACCCTCGCAGGGGACCTAACAGGGGTGGTGTGAAAGGCCATCAGCCCACCTGCTTGGCCAGAACTGGTTCCCTCTGTAGGGCACTTCTCTGGGGTTCTTGGAACCTGAAAAGAAGACTGGCACATAGTAGGAGCTCAATTAGTACCTTAAAATGAATGAATGAGTCCCACATCCCATCACTGGCCATGCGCCTAACGCTGGATATCCCTCCTTGGTCGAGAGTCCCCTGAGTCTCAGAGAGGAGAAGAGTTGTCTGAATAGGAACCCAGAAAGTGCAGGAAGAACACGTGAGTGTTGAACATGAGTTGGGCTTTCACATGAATTGGGCTTTCGTGTAAAGATTTGGCCTTTGTACATTATCCTAGATCAGTAATCCTTAACCTTGTGCCCTCAGGGGCTCCCATTACTTTCTTTTTTTTTTTAAGATTTTATTTGTTTATTTGACAGAGATCACAAGTAGGCAGAGAGGCAGGCAGAGAGGGAGAGGGGGAAGCAGGCTCCCTGCTGAGCAGAGAGCCCGATGCGGGACTTGATCCCAGGACCCTGAGATCATGACCTGAGCTGAAGGCAAGGGCTTAACCCAGAGCCACCCAGGCACCTCAATATTAACCCATTTTAAAAAGAATAATATTAAACACCTTATAGGTGTTTAATATCCATTTTTACCTCAGAAAAGTAACTATTTCCAAAACAAGAGTTTTTTGTAAAAGTAGCATTGTGTTAAATTTTTATAAACCCCTTTAATGTCTGGTTTCACAGAAGACAGGTGGATTCCTGTAGCCCTGTCACCATTAATTTTGTGATGTGTTGTTTTGGTTTGCGTCAGGAAAAAATATGGCCTCATGAATGTAACACTGGAAGAGAGAGGAGTATTTTATTTTTTTTAAAGATTTTTCGAGAGAGGGAGCACAGGTGTGTGAGTAGGGGGGAGGAGAAGAGAGAGAGGGAGAGAGAGAATCCCAAGCAGACTCCTCGCTGAGCACAGAGCCCAACGTGGGGCTCGATCCCAGGACCCTGATCTCATGACCTGAGTCAAAACCGAAAGTCAGACACTCAACCGACTGAGCCGCTCTGGCGCCCCAAGAGAGGAATATTTTAAAATCCTTTTCAGAGAGTTGGGGATATCCTTGGATACCGCATCAAAAGTCAACACGGGGTAGTTTCTTAAAGATCAGTGCAACAGGAAACTGAAACTCCACAATGAATATTTCATGCATTAAAATCCACTGCTCCCTCTTGCCCTGCGGGTGGATTTTTTTCATCATGCAAGATGGTGCGACATCATGCGTTGGTCCTTTAGAAAACTATTATCTCGTTGAGTTAGGCGACTCACCCAAATGTTGGTATGTTTCATGATAAAATATCAAAATATCACATTTGCCAGTCTCACCACTACTCAGAAATATGAGGAAGCTGTCAGATGCAAGTTGCCCATAATTCTAATTTTAACCGGAAAGCCCGAATTTTATCATTGGCAACAAATACTCAGTTTTCTTCATTTTTGTGAAACTGTTGGCCAGACGCTCAAGTCTGAAAGACCGTAATTTGTCTATCATTCTTTCCAGTAAAAACAATGTTCTATGAAAAAAAAAAGTGTCTAGTTGAGCTTGTAACTCGCTTTGGAATGCAACAGAAGTGTTTTGTGTGTATTTCACCTTCTGTGCTCGAGATTCGACAAAAGTCATCATTTTTTACAGCTTCAAGACAGATCTCAAGTGAAATCTTCACTTGAGGGGAGGCCTTGGGAACGCAGTGACCGTGTCTCTGCCCTGATTTGTGGTTTGAGTGGCCATCGTTGCTTTTGCAAATTCAGGATGAATGTCAACCTGGTGAAAAAGGCAAATAACACCATAGGATCACTAAAAAGTCTTTTTGCTCCATCTCCCTGAAAGGGTCTTGAGACGTCCAAGGTCTACGTTTTGAGAACCATTCCTCTAGATTAGGGCTTCTCAATCTTGGCACTATTGGTGTGTGTGGCCGGCCCTCCTGAGCAACATGGATCTTTGGTAGCATCCTGGCCTTCACCCATGAGACACCAGAAGCCCTTTTCCCCAGCCCACCTGTTGTGACAACCAAAAATATCTCCAGATGGTTTCTGGGGAACACTTCCCCTGGGGGACAGAATCATCCCTGGCTTAGAGCTTTTGTGGATAACTATCTACTCTTGACTGCTCTAGGTCTTAGGTGACAACAGGTTCCATCTGGGGCCCAGGTTTCTGTGCTGGGAGGGACTTAAGAATCACATCCAGGGACGCCTGTGTGGCTCAGTTGTTAAGCGCCTGCCTTCAGCTCAGGTCATGATCCCAGGGTTGTGGGATGGAGCCCTGCATTTGGCTCCCTGCTCAATGGGAAGCCTGCTTCTCCCTCTCCCACTCCCCCTGCTTGTATCCCTCTCTCGTTGTCTGTCTCTCTCTGCCTGTCAAATAAATAAATAAAATTAAAAAAAAAAACGTATCCAGTTTCAGCTAGATGGAAATCAGGATTGATTAGCGATGTCTGCGATGAGTGCAAGAAGGGAGTAATAACACTGTGTGCTAGGATTGATTGATGATGTCTACTACAGATACAGAAGGAATAATGGAGGTACCTCTTGCCAGGCATTAGTGAGACCCCTGGGGCTCTGTCTTCTGGCTGGGCTCCATCCTGGCCAAGCTTCCCTCCCACAGGCTCCTCTCCCTGCAGGTGTTCATCGAGGACGTCAGCAGGGAGTTTGTGGAGGAGTTCATCTGGCCTGCCATCCAGTCCAGCGCGCTGTACGAGGACCGCTACCTCCTGGGCACCTCGCTCGCCAGGCCCTGCATCGCCCGCAAACAAGTGGAGATCGCCCAGCGGGAGGGAGCCAAGTACGTGTCTCACGGCGCCACAGGAAAGGTGAGGCAGCGGACACGGGGGAGGAGGGGCAGGGTGAACCTGCCAGCGGGACTCAGGCAGCCAGGGCGGCCAACGGCCCTTGAGCAGTCACACGCTTTGCCCCCCCGGGAGAGGCAGGTGTGTGGTGACAGATGGCCGGCAGGGTCTGAGCAGGAGGACCAGGATCCGCAGGGGTGGGTATTGGGAGTGGAAGCGGCTATGAGCTGTGGGTTCCATGGGCGGGTTCTGTCAACAGTGGGACCAGTTTGTAGACTCAGGGACGGAGACTCACGGAGGCTCAGGGACGTCCCCCACCCGCCCAGGTCACACAGCACAGGTTGCCACATGATGGTAGTGGAAAAGGTCGGACGGAAACCCGCATTAGCAAAGGGGGGTGATCCCAGCTGTGTGGCCCTTGGGGAGGCCCTTCCCCTCCCCCAGCCTCGGATTCTTCATTTGCAAAATGGGGGTGGGTTGGGGAGGGGCAGGGGGCATCCTGGTCTTAATTCACCCTGAGGGCTCTGCCCCAGCACCACACCCTGGGCAGCTCCAGCCACGGAAATGGGTGTGGGCAAGGCCACGCTCCCTCTGAGGGGACCAGGAAGGCATCATTCCGGTCCTCTCCAGACTTCTATAGCAACGGCTGTGCCCTTGTAGACGCGACACTCTGATGTTCTCCAGGCACATGGCTGTCTTCTCCCCGTTCATTGTCCCTCCTCTGCCCTGCGGGCATTTGTGGTTCTGTGTCCAAATTCCTCCTTTTTTTTTTTTTTTACAGATTTTATTTATTTATTTGACAGAGAGAGATCACAAGTAGGCAGAGAGGCAGACAGAGAGAGAGAGAGTGGAGGAAGCAGGCTCCCCACTGAGCAGAGAGCCCGACGTGGGGCTCAATCCCAGGACCCTGAGATCATGACCTGAGCCGAAGGCAGAGGCTTAACCCACTGAGTCACCCAGGCGCCCCAAATTCCTCCCTTTTTATGAGAACTGCAGTCATATGGGGATTAGCGCCCACCCTAGTGACCTCAACCTAACTCCATCACCTCTATGAAGACCCTATTTCCAAATAAGGCCACATCCTCGGGTACTGGCAGCTGAGGCTTCAACTTCTCTTCTGGAGGGGTACACAACTCACCCGTGGCGCACCCTGGACTTCCAGGCCCCGCGCGACAGTGCAGACTGAGACAGGGCCCTGGGGCACCAGGCAGGAGAGCCCTCAGTGCCCTATCCCACAGGGGGCCGTGCTCCAGAAACAAGGTTCCAATGTTGGCAACTCTCGGGCAATGTTACTATGAAGACTGTAGTCTTGGGCTCTCAACATCACTAGACACCAAGCCAATAGCCCGGTCCAGGACTTGGCTCCCTGACAACCCCACCATCAGTAAACTGCACACCTCCCAGTGACGGGGAGCTCACTACATTACCGGCACCCTCGTGCTAACCTGACCCAGGCTCTGGCTCACTGGGATGTAAAGACACTTCCAGCCTCAATTAGGACTGAGGACATGTGACTGGAGGGTAGCCTTGCAAACCAGGTGACATCGGTTCATGTCTCTGAGAGCTCATGTGTTCATTCATTCGTTGGGCCGTAGGTCAGCAAGCTTCTGCTGGGCCTCTAGAAAGGGCTGGGCACGAGCTGGGTCTGGCAATGGTGTGGAACTCCTGGGCTCCTCCTGCCCTGAGGGAGAGGAGAGGGGATGCGTGATAAGGCGGCTGCAGGAGCAGTGGGCAGGGGAGGGAGGGCGGATTATAGACACTGGCCCTGCAGGATGAGAAGGGTGTGCCTGGCAGAGGGATTCCTCTGTGCAAAGGCTTGGAGCCAGGAGCGTGGAACCAGAGCCGGCTCCATCAGGGCTGGCTTCATGTTGAGGGCCTGCGATTTGGAGGCACAGGGGGGCCCCAGGCCAGATGGGGGCCCCGGTGACTCCCCCAGTGGTGTATTTGGGGATTATTCTGGACTCAAATGGCGGGCTTCTATGGAAGGAGGGAACTGGCAGGTTTCTCACTCAGACCCGTGGCCCCAGCGCTCACTGACAGCCTAGTCGTGAGCACCTTTGGAGCAGGAGGCCAGAGCCGGGCTGTTGGGACAGGGATGTGTGTATCCCCTCCACTTGAGGGCTGTAGGACAGGGTGGAGGGGAACCCAGAGGTTCAGGACTCAGGGCTTAGGGCCCATGCAGTTGTGTTCAGATCTTGCATCCCCTGGGTTTGGGCTGTGTGACTTCACCCCCAGGAGTCTTCATTTCCTTGTCTGTAAAATGGGAGCCAAGTGGAACTAGCTCTTGGGGCAGTTTGGGAGCAATGAGCAGGATAATTGCAAAAGTGCTCGGCACAGGGCTGGTGTGCAGGGACTGCTCGGTTCACTTGGGACCAGAGGGGACTGCCCTACTCGTCTGGGGGTCAGATCTGTACTGGAGGCTCCTGTGGACAGGGGAAAGTCAGTGACAACAGAAGTCAGTGCAGAATAAAGAAGCTTCCCAGCCATCTCATTTGCCCATATTGAAATGGGCTGAGCAGTGAGCTCCCTGTTCCTGGAGATGTTTAAGCGGAGGCCAGATCAGGACTCTGGAAGGGCTTGTGCCCGGAGAGGGTCCCTCCAGTGGTAGCCACAGGACTGAGAATGGGTGGCATTCAGGGCTGGGGGAGTGAATGTGTGCATGTAGCGGGTCTAGCCCTGGTTTGGGAGATTTAAGGGTCTGGGGAGACACACACCCCCCCACCCTAGCCTCCCCAAAGCTGCCAGTAGCCACCTGCTGCTGTGTGCGCTTCTCAGTTCGACCACAGGAGGGCACCAGAGGCTTGGCTTTGAGGCCTTGGGTTGCTGACTCTGGAGAAAAGCAGCTGGAAAGGCCCCCCCCCGCCCCCCCCAGGATCCTAGGGTCCCTACCTGGGTCCTCAGGACTCAGGTTCCGAAAAGAACACCCCCTCCAGACGCTCTTTGGCCTCCAAGACTAGAGGTTGAAAGGCCATGGGAGGGGAGTGCTACCCTGGATCTCCATCTCCTCCGGGCAAGGCATACTGCTGTGCCTTAGTTTCTCCTATTTACAGAAACTGGGGAAGCCGCTCCCACAGTCTCTGGAGACAATTTCCTAGAACTGAGGGGTGTGAATAGGGAGACCCAGGCAGGCCCAGGGTGGGGTCCAGAGAAATGCCAAGTTTGCGGCAGGAAGGTGGGGGAGAGGAGCCGGTGGCCTGCCGTGGCTTATGGTGTGGTGGCTGGGGGGCAGCATCTGTGACTTTACATTCCGGGAGGTGGGCTTCTGGAGCAAGTGCGGGCGGCTTGTGGCGCCAGTGGAAGAACCGAGGCCGGGGGGCCAGGCCGGCAAGCCCAGAGAGATACCAGAGGACCCTTGGCGGTTTTTGGCAAGGAGGTCACAGTGCAGAGAAAGCTGGAGTGTTAGCAGACTGCAGGGGCTCCCCTCACAGATGGAGAAGATTCTGGTGTGGCCAATTCTGAGGCTGTGGCCATGTGGAAACTCAGCCCCTAACCTCTCCCAGCTCCTGAGTCGCTGATGGAGAAAACCGGGGCCTCGGGAGCCCCCGTCCAACCTCCCAGAAGTCGCATTCACGTGTGTGTTCATTCACTCCTCGAGGATTTATCCAGCACTGGCCCTCTCCATGCATGGGCTCTGGGAGGCACCCAGGAACTTAGGAGCCCTAACCCAGCAGGGGGCTGAACACCGGGGGAACAAGAGTTAGCCAGTGACACCAAGGGGGAAGGGCACCCCAGGCCACAGGAACAGCCCTTGCAAAGGCCTGGAGGCGGGAGGCAGCATCCCTCCCAGGGCCCAGCCAGGCAGCACCTGCTGCAGAGCTCAAGCTGGGGCCCGTCCTCCACACCCCACCCTGTTCCCTCCCTCCCAGAGAGCCACACAGAAGCTGTGGTAGCCCTTCCGGGGCCTCCTCCCCCCAGTTTTGGAAGAAGGGCCTGGAAATATGAGCCAGACTCGGGCAGGGGTACGGGGAGCAGTTTTGTAAAAGGCGCCATCTGTATGGTTAGCCCAGGAACAGATGGGCGGACCCCCCCGCCCCCAGCCCCTCCGGGCCCCGTGGGCGCTGCACCCACAGTTACATACGTGTATCAGCACGTGGACCACATGGTGTGGAGGGTGCCCTGCCCTGGGGGAGCAGCCAGGAGCTGCCCTGGTGCACTGGGTCCTGGGGCTCGGGGAGGAGGGAGGGACGGGACCCACCTTGGCTCTTCCTCTGGGACAGAGTTTGAACCAAGGGAGGCTGTTTGGCTTCTGGGAGGGTCTCTGACTCTGGAACAGATGGGTGTCCCCATGTGGGTCTGAATGGGCAGACAGCCGCCCAGCAGGCCTGTCCAGGGAAGCACAAGCTGCCATTGTACTAGGGGAACATGAAGCCGTGGGGGGGAAATTCACCAGGAGATGTAGCACCCTGTGCTTTCCAAGTCTGACATGGATCTGCTGCAGGAACTAGGCTGGCCATGGGGTCCTTGGGCACATGTCCCTGGCTGTGCCTCAGTTTCCCCACCTGTAAGGTGGGGATAATAATAGAATCTACTTCCGGGGGACTGCTGTCAGCTGTAAGGACTCAATGAGTTTAAGTCTGGAGCTCAGACCGGTCACCTGAAGGCGAGGTCTTAGGACAGAAATGTCTGTTGGCTGGGTGACCCCAGGCAGGTGACATCACTCCTCTGAGCCTCACTCTCGTCATCGGCAAGCCGGGGTGAATACCCCACTGGCCCCGCGTGGCTCTGTCTCCAGTGACAGCGAGCGCCTAGTGGGTGCTCACGCCAGGGCTGGGTCCGCGGGCAAGTGGGGTGGCTCAGTTCTCCCCTCCCGAGAGGCACAGGACAGTGGGGTTGGGGGGCAGCCTCAGCCCCTGGGCTCCGGCTTCTCCGCCGAGCGGGGCTGAGATCTGCGTTTCCCTGCCGCCTGACAAGACTCTGGAAAATAACATGTCATTCCCGCCGCCGCCTCGCTGGGCCTGTGCAGTTTTCACAGTAGGCGAAAGGTCCCTCTGTTATTTCCACAGCTTAAGTCCCCCCTCCGGGTGCCAGGCTGATGGGAAGCAGGCAGGACGCTGGCAGCCCTCGTGTCTGTGTGCCGGGGCGGGGGGGGTCACACGAGGCTTCCTTCTACCGCGGAGGACAAGGGCGCAGAGAGGCCGGGCAGCCCTTGGGGGTGGGGGCTGGGGGCCCTTGAACTAGACCCTTCTGCTGGGGCCTCAGCTTCCCGTCTGTGCAGAGGATAAAGGGCCCTCAGTGGTCCTCTGGTTCCACCCATTCCCCGCCAAGTGGCAGCGATTGTAGATGGGGAAACTGAGGCTTGCCGAGGCAACAGGCTTCCCGGTTTTATGGATATGAGGAGTCCAAATACCATGGAGCCCGAGCCCCGGACTTGGTCTCTGGATTGGGGTGGATGAGGCCAGGCGGGGAGGAAAACTTGAGGAAGAGGCCGAGGTGTGGGCAGCTGGGGGTTGCCTGGGGAAGGACCGGGATCTCAGCGGGGCCAGACCCCCAGCCTCAGGCACGCACATGCCCCCTGAAGTGTGTACATACACGATGGTACGTGTGGGTGCCCTGCCATATCCCCAAACGCCTGCGTCCCCCTCCTGTCAACACACCCCCGCATACACATGCCCCCCCCGGACACACACGCGTCACACAGCACGACGCGCGCAGAAGTGGCGGCAGTCACCGCCGGGCCCATGAGCCGGGCCCACAAGCGTCCTGTCCCGCACACCCGAGTGCCCAGGGAGCCCTGTGTTCCCGTCCTGACTCTGCCTGGAGGGCAGGAGCTGGGCTTTCCCCTCGGAGACCAACCGTCATTTTTCAAAAAATAGTACGCACCGTGGAGGGTTTCAAGGTCGGGGGTGAGAGGAGAGCCATGCAGTGGACCTGCCCTGAGCACCCCTCCGGCGGGTGGTCAGCAGTTGTGAGGGGTAGCTCCTGCCTCCCGGACCCCCAGACCCCTGCCCCTGCCCCTGTGCTACGGCTCCTGATCACCCCCTGCTCCGTGTTCCAGGGAAATGACCAGGTCCGGTTTGAGCTCACCTGCTACTCACTGGCCCCTCAGATTAAGGTAAGATGCTGCCCTCCCCTCGGGGTGGGTGCTGGGAGCTAAGGTCCCTCGGTGGGGGGAGGGCAGGGTATGAAGTTCTGGGAGTTTCCACAGACAGGGTCAGAGGGCACCTGACCCTCCGGGTGGGTGATGCCCCTCTTGCTGTGGAGAGGCCGTGGGCTCATGCCAGATGCAGGGGTCCAGCACTCTCTCTGACCATCAGCCCCTCCCAGAGGTACCACCCAGGGGCCTGGGGAGATGAGAGCATGGGACAGAAAGACGTGGTGCCTTCTGGCCAGTGTCCTGGGTATTCCCGGATTTAGCTTCTTGGGTGCAGGCTGGGACATTTCTGCCCTATTTCTGGGGTGCTCATAGCCCACTCAACCCCGGTCGGGGTCACCCAGCTTAGGCCCTAGCTCTGTCTGTCTGACCCCCAGCATCCTGGAGCCCTTTCCTGGGATCAGGGGCAATCAACTGCCTTGGCCCTGGGTCTGTGTCCTTCTGTCTGTCCATCCACTCCTTCCTTCCTTCCTTCATTCGGTATGCACCAGGCGCCCACTCAGTGCTGGCCCTGGGCCAGGCTCCAGGCATTCAGAGCCATAGTGTGTAACCGATGTGAGCCCTATGGGTGATTTAGATTTTTCTAGTGGCCCCATTAAAACAAACAAACCAAAAAGAAAATTAAAAAAAAAGATAAAAAGCAACAGGTGACCTCATTTTAATACTATATTTTACGGAACCCTGTGTACCCGAATAGTCTCATTCAACCTGTCACAGAGATGAAAACATCCCTCGTGAGCTGTGTTCCATTCCTGTCCCAAGTCTTTGAGACCCGTGGCAGCCCGTCTCGGGTGGCACCGGCCACATTGCTGGCCCCAGGGACCATGGGTGGCTTGTGCCACTGGCCTGGGCCACGCTGGCCTAGACCTCAGGCTGCAAAAGATTTGCCTTCTCCTAAGCTCTGACAGGGCCCTCGGGGAGGAGGGGGTCCCTTTTCTTCTCTTTTCTTTCTTTCATGCTTTTGTAAGTGGAACATCTTTCCCTGTGCCTTTAACCAGCCGCAGCGTCTTGCTGGCTGGGAGGGGCCTGGAGCTAAGGGGCTTCAGTGA
>PISX010006064.1:0-64791 GCA_004024625.1 Mellivora capensis | reverse complement strand
TGCCCCCAGTCAGGCTCCCACTCCCCTCCTTCCCCACCGCCAGCAGCTCTGGGGAGCAGAGGGAGAGAAAGCAAGAGGAATGGGTAGAGAGCACCGTCTGTTGTCCGGGGGCCCTCCCCATCCGGGAGCAGGGGCGTCTGCAGCCCTGTGCATCCCCCCCTGAGTTCCCAGGCCATGGGAGTGGGTGTATTAGCCCTCTGCCAGCAAGAAACATGAGGCCTGTCAAGGTCGAACCCCAAGTCTCAGAGAGACGGAAGCCCAGAAGGACAGGGACCCAACTAGGGGACGCAGGGCCTTCCTTCCATGGAGCCTGGGCCACCCCCAGTGTAGCCGGTCCTGTCCTTCCCCTGCCTAGTGGGGCACCTCTGCCTGCCCCACATGGACTGTATCCTCGCTGGAGACCCCAGGTAAACAGTGGGTGTCCCGGGCCCCTTAGCACAGAGGCCCCCTCTGCTGGGCAAGGGCCCACAGAAGCCAACATCTGGGCTCTCCCTCCACCTGACCACTTACTTGCCCCGCACCCAGGTCATCGCCCCCTGGAGGATGCCCGAGTTCTACAACCGGTTCCAGGGCCGCAATGATCTGATGGAGTATGCAAAGGTATGGGTGCGTCTCCCCAAACACCCCCAGCCTGTGGGCATAGCCCTCTTAAGAGGCTGACCGGACCAGTCGCACCAGGCTGGGGCCGATCCCTGTTCCAGAGGGTGGTAGGAGGGGTGGGGGGGCGGATACTGAATCTCTGCCCCAGCTGACCCCGCCCACCGCCTCGGTGGCACCTGTTCCCGGAGGGCCGCCCCCACAGAGGTGCGGTCACTGCCTGGGCTGGGCATCTCCTCGGAGAGTCCTCAGTCTGCCTCCCCTTCTCCCGCCGCCCCTGTGGGAGGTGTGAGGGAGGTGCTCTCTGGCCGGCCTGCAATTACTGGGCTGCTCATTGTCCCCAGCTCTCTGCCGGGGACAGGTAGGCGCTCCGAGGGGCCCCGGCAGACAAAGGCTTTTGTCGAGCCAGCCCTTTTGAAGTACAAGTTGCAATAAAACATATTAGAAGTTTTGCATCAAAGGTCCTTAGCCGCTCCCCAGGGTCCCTTTCTTTTTAGCGACTTGATGGCAGCCCTTGGCAAACCGCCTCAATCAATCAGAAGGGGGGAAAGCGACGCGGTGCACACACCAGAAAATTGCTCGGGTTTTAAATAGCAGTCACCGGGGCTGGCTGTGAGCTCCTGCAGCAGCCAAGGTGCCGCGTGGCAGGGGACGCAGCGGGGACCCCAGCCCAGCCCCGGCCGCCAGCATCCCATTAAGACCTGGAGGGCTTGGAGGAAAGATCTCCTGTACCATCTGTTGTTTTATTATTAAGAGGGGAGTTTACAAGAGCAAGCCCATATGTTGCCAAACAAATTGTCAAATCGCAGGGCTATTAAGAGAACCGGGGTGATTGAGTCTTCCCACCCCCCTTCGTCTCCTTGAGACAGAATATGGAGCCTGGTTCATCTTTAAGAATAATGAATTGGAACCCCCGCCCCGTCTCCATTCTCACGATGGCACTCCTGGTTCAAGAGAGGGCCAGGGTGACCCGTGCCTTGCCGTTCGTTTCCGTTAAGCCCCAAACAAAAGCGACTCCTGGTTTTGTCCCGGCAAAGATGAATTTCAGGCGTGTTGTGGGCCCTCCTTCCCAGATTTTGGGGGAGAGGTCCCTTCACGGAGCTTCCGTCCCCAGTAATCTTGGAACAGGAAAGCATGGTGAGGAGAGGGGTCCTGGCGGGGGGATGGGGGGGTCCTAGGCCTCGGAGCCCCCCTGGGCGGCTGGTACGGCATTGAGCTCTGGGGAACCTGAGCACACTCGGGGAGGGAGGCCACGTCTCTGCACCCAGGAAATGACCAGAATGACTGAGCAGCAACAGGGCTTTGTCCAAAATGCAGAATCAGACAGCTGATTCAGCCAACACAGAAATCAATGGCACTTTGAAAACCCCCTGCTTTCAAGACCCGCAAGTTGCCAAGGCCAAAAGGTGCAGTAGGAGAGCCACACACACATTCACTCCACTCTTCCCCCCTCATCATCCTGTCGTAAGCATCGTCACTGTAATTCATTTCTTTTAAAAGGCCAGCGTACGAGGGAGGGGGCTGGAAAGCAGGGCAGTTGCCCGTGTACTTGTGGGAAGGCGGTTTTGTTCTCTGTCCTCAGTTGCAGTAAGAGTTTCTTGATGGGGGCGGTGCAGGCGGGGACAAAATTCTCTTTGGTCAAGGGACTATTTTTGGCATACTTGTGTGTCTCTTGCTGCGGAGGAGGGCTGCCCAACCTGTGCCTCCCACCTCCCTCCCTTCCTCCTCTCCTTGCTCCCACCACGACAATGGAGGCCCAGTGGGAAGGAAGGTGAAAGTGTTTCCAAGCCTCCTCCCCAAAACAAAGGCTGCGGGGAACCCATCTGCTGGCTCTCTGGGCCCCCAGCCCTGGGGTTCCAGCTCTTGCCCAAAGTCCTGGTCGCAACTCTGGGGGGATGAGTACCCCCCCGATATTGAGCACCGTCTAAATGAGGTGTCCCTGTTTGCCCATGTGGTTTAAATTGAAGAGTGCACAAATCCCAGAATAGACTTGGACTGTCTTTTAAAGCAATTCCCCAGGTAAAGCTAAAAAAAAAAAAAAAAAAAAAAGCAAGCATCTGGAGGGTTTTAGCTTCATTTATTTTAAAATCTTAAGGTGGTGACAAAGGAAAGCTGGAGGAGGCTGGAATCTTCCTGTAGTGGGACGGAGGGCAGATCATGGGTGGCTCCATCAGGAGAGACAGGGTGTTGCTGGTGGGGGCTACAGAGACTGGGGCTGGCCAGGTTCTAGGGCCATGGGTTGGAGGGGGGCAGCCAAGATGCTGAAAGGGGCTTGGGAAGCAAAGTGTCCGGTCTCACTGCCTTATGGACACCTGGCAGGGCCACTTAGCTGCCTCTGTTATCCATAAGAAAGGGGAGGGGAAAGCAGAATGTAATGTACATGTTGGATTCCAACCAGGTGTCAAGCCAGGACAGCACAGGGTGGCTAAGGGGTCAGCCTTGTCCTTAATCCCAAAGGCCGAGTGAGGTGGGCCTTCGGAGTGATCGCCAACACCCTTCAGACCCAGGGTCAGGGTTGGGATGAGTTTTCTTCTTGAACAATGGATTTGGGAAGCAAGGCATAATTGGAACCACTAGGGGAGGCTAGAGCCGGTAGGGGATGTAGCCAGGATGTTCCTTAAAGGGTTGTAGAGTCCTGTGTGTGGTGATTGTGCAAGGCAGGAGGAGAGGAGTGGCTCTCAGAATGTGCCAGGCGGGTACCATAAACAGGTGCCAGGAGCTAGAAGCCCTTTCCCCGGGCTACACTGAGTACCATGCGGGTGCGCGCCTCGGTTGAGATCAACAGTGGAAGTTTGGGCCCTTCCCTTCCCAACCCCCAGCTCATGGGGTCGCAGAGGGGCAGGGTCAGCAAGTGGGAAGCCTCTGGGACACTGCCTGGCACACCCTAGTGCTTCAGGGCCCATGAAGTATGGACTCAGTGAATCTTCTGGAAGGAACCTCCAAGTCAGTGTCCACCCCATGATATCTTAGACACAGAGCCTTGTAGTTTCTGCACGGGCGTGTCCAGTAACAGGGCCCTTGCTCATTCCAGAATGTTCCAGGCGGGGTTAGCTGCAGTTGCTCTGCCAGAAAAAGAAGGGGAGACCAAGCTTATGTTGGGGAGGGTGTCTCCCTACTCCTCCCCACCTGATCCCCTGTCTTCCTCCCCCCCGCCCCCCACAGCTACGAGGCTGGAATCCTGGAGAACCCCAGGCAGCCAGGGGTGTGGGGAGGGGAAGGAGATGGAGGGGTGCCGGTCTCGACTGCACGAGGACCAGAGTTTGGAGAATGTCCACAGCCTCGTAAGAAAACCAAGGCAGCTGGGCCTGGCCCTCAGGCCACCTTCAAGCTGCCTCACACTGGCCCCATGTCACTTCTCACCCACAGCAACACGGAATCCCCATCCCGGTCACCCCCAAGAACCCATGGAGCATGGACGAGAACCTCATGCACATCAGGTAAGTGACATGTCCCACCTGTGCGTCCCACCTGTGCGCCACGCTGCCCCACATCTGGGAGCACCTGCCTCCCCAGGGCACCTATAGCCTTGGTAGTGGTCCCCGCCTGCCCCTCACCCAGAGCTCCCTGCTGCTGCTGCTTGCTCCCTTCAGGGCTGGGGCGGGGCGGGGGGTGGGGGTGGTGTCGGGGGTAGATAATAGGCACCTGCCCTTGGCTGGGGTATCAGGGAGGGCTTCTCTCGAAGGAAGTGACATTTGAGATGAAAACTTCACGGATGAGAAGGGACTGACTGTCCAAAGTGCGAGGGGGAGAGTGTGTTTAAAGCAGAGAGAACAGTATGTATGAAGTCCCCCTACCCAAATGGGAAGCCCCAGGGCTCCTTCTTGCAACCTGCAGCGCCCACAGCCAACTGTGGGAGCTCCAGAATGTTCCAGGAGGGGTTAGCTGCAGTTGCTCTGCCAGAAAAAGAAGGGGAGACCAAGCTTATGTTGGGGAGGGTGTCTCCCTACTCCTCCCCACCTGATCCCCTGTCTTCCTCCCCCCTCCACAGCTACGAGGCTGGAATCCTGGAGAACCCCAAGGTAAGCCTCCCACCCCCGCAGTCTCCTGTGAACAGGCTACCCGTCTTTGGTGGTAGCGACTCCATGCCGATGCTGTCTGATGTGATTGTAGCCTAATTTGAAATTTCACGGGGGCGGGTGTGGGCCTGGGGCCGACCCTCCCCCAGCCTCCCCTCTGCCTGCCTACTCTGCGCTGCGTTTGGAGACCCCCCACCCACCCACCACACTCTTTTTCTAATTGCCACTGGGATGAATAGGGGAAGGAAATATTTCAGGGCAGCATGGAGAGAGTGTGTGATTGTAAGACAATAAAGAAGCAATTAGGCAGATGAGACACTTGTGGGAGGGCCCAGCCTGTGCCTACCAGCTCTCAGGCGGCTCCTGCTGCAATGGGGTTGGGGGGGGGGTGGCACAGATTAGAGCCTCAGGACCCATTTGTCTGGGCTTGTGTTCCACAGCCGCCCCAGGCAGGCCGCCCTGATCCCTGTCCCCAGCCTCGTAGACTGGCCAGGCTGGGGCTCGGCCCTGTTTGAAGTTTAGGATTTCTGTCCCTGGGGGGGTTTCCCTTTGTATCTCCCCCTGCCACCGTGGGAGATGGGGTGGGGGTGGGGGTCCGGCAGGATGAAATCCATCCTGGGAAGAGAAAAATCTCTTTGTCCCTGAGGGAATGTGTCTCCATTCCCCGGCTCAGCCCCACACCCAGGGCGGCTGGTTTGGGGGTGGGGTGGGCCGCTTGTCTGACGTTCGGGAAGAAGTGTGCTCGGGCAGCTGGGCCTGGGGGATCCAAGAAGGCCAGCTGGAGGGCAGGATGCCCTGGTGGTGTTGGGGAGGGTGGGAGAGCTGGAGCCCGGCCCGGGGGTCCTGGGTTGGCTCCAGGAGGGACCCAGCCGCCCGGTCAGTGTTGGTGACAGTGGAACAGCTCCAGCAGCCGATTCTGGGACCAGGCCTGGGTTTATAGCATTTTCTTGGCTTACTTTCCTTGGCTGCTGGCTGTATGTGCCCTTGTCTTATGGGTGAGGAAACCGAGAAACCAAGGCCCAGAGATCTCTCAGGAGCCGGCCCTCCTGCCTCTGCGGTGCCCGCCCCCCTCCCTCCTGCCTCTGTGGTGTCTGGGCCCCCCCCGCCCCCCCGCCCCACGCTCCACTCTGCCCAACCACGTCACTCAAGAGAGCCCACACCCTTGCCCCCTGGGGGCTGATGGCCCCATGGGGCTGCTGCCTGCTGGCCACAGGTTTTTCCAGTTCATGCTCTGTTGACCCCACGACACTCAGGCCAGCCACCCCTAATTAGCCAGTCAGTCAGCACCGAGGGGGGCGAGGGGGGCTGGCGAGGCTGAGCCCTGTAGAGGCCAAGCTGCGCACAGGCCGGCTCTGTGCTGTCCGCTCTACCCCCCTCCCAACATCCTGTAGCACTCTTACCAGGACTAGGGGAGCAGAGGCTCGGCCAGAGGGGAAATGGCCCCTGGGGACAGGGCTGGGGGTCCAGATGGCTCTGTGACCCTGGGCAGGTCCTTCTCTTCCGGCCTCCTGTCTCAGGAAGGCGGTGGTTGGATGAGTCAGTGCCAAAGAGAGTCTTTTCAAGGATTCTGCCATCGATCAAGGTGGGAAGGTTGATGCATGGGTCACCCTGAGATAAGAAACCAGGTCTGCCTCCTGATGCTTCCACTTACTGCTGTGTACTCTTGGGCAAGTTACCCAACCTCTCTGAGCCTCTGATTCCTCCTGCACACAATGGGTCAACACAGCCCCTCCCTTCTGCAGCACAGAAAGCTCTTGGCCTATCCCTCCACCTCAGTGGGGTCCCTCTCTGCCTCCTCAGGCAGGATCAGATTGTTTCTGGAGGAAGGGGCCAAGATCCTCCCAGGACCCCTCCCCTCGGGCAGGGAAGGCCGGGCTGGGTGTGAGAGAGAGGAAACCTCATTCTCACTGGGAAGCGTGGGGTGAGGCTGAGGAACCCAGGCTCTGGCTTTCTGGGCCTGCCCTCCTTTGTCAGGGAGCACCCCCAGGCTAAGCCTCAGGACCCTCCCTTGCATAGGGGGGGGTCTCCCCCGCCTGGTGGACATGGTCCTCCGGATCTCTGGAGTTAGGAGGCAGTCACTAGGGGCCCCGTGTTACCCTCCAGGAGAGTTCCTGAGCACACACACCCCCCACCGCCCTGGCCCCCTGGGGGGAGATGGGGAGACAGGGCTTAAGGGAACCCGGTGCCCCTCCCCCTCTCCAAAAAAAGCCCCGAGACCTGCCGAAGGGAGGGTCTGAAGGCAGATGGTGGAGCCATTTTCTGCCTCCGTGAGGGCTGATTGAAGGGCAATGAGGCAGCTAATGTGAAGAAAGATAGAAATTTACTTGCTTTAACTTCATACGGCACCGAGTGAAAGAGTTCATTCAGTTGCCGGGCCGCCATATCTGACGGATGAATAAACCATTTGCGGCATCGATCATGCCTCTACATCATGGTTTAGTTCATGGGCCATTTGCTTCCAATTTCTCCTTCTCAGCCCTGTTTCATGCTTTCTTTCGTCCCCTCTCCCCCCACCCCACCCCACTTTCTCTCTCTCTTTTTTTCTTCCCTCTCTTCCCTCCCCCCAGCACCCCCCCCCCAGATGACATTGGAAGTGAGCCCTCCTGCTGGGTTGGATAAATAGAGGGTATTGATACTCGGCAACAAACTATTTGTCATTTGAACTGGGCTTTTAGGAGGGAGAGTAAAAAAGAAGGCAGGCGCCCAGCCACCTCGGAATGCAAAGCAAATGTCACTTTATTTCTATTTAGTTATTTTATTTAATCGGCGCTGTCAGGGTGTCGGAAACCACGCCAGCTGCCTCCGACTTGCACCGTGGAGTGCGTGTCGCTGGTCCTGTGGGTCTGCCCACCTCCTCTCTCCTTCCAGGGCAGGCCCGCTCATCCTCCGTTTGGGGCTTCGTGGAGAAGTGTGGCCGGGGAAGGTCAGGCAGTGCAGGTGGAGGTGGGAGGAAGGAGCTGTGCGTGGGGACATGGGGACTCTCAGCACCGCTACCCTGCTTTGAGTTCATCCTGGGCTGGGGGCCGGCAGTGCGCCCCCAACCACCCACCAGGCAGGCAGGGAAAGGGGCTGGGGAGTCACGTTGGACACCCAGAGACCCAAGCCCTGATTCATTTTGCCTTATGGCCACGGGTGGTTGGTCATCGGTCCTGTCTGTGCCCAAGGAATCCAGTGCTTGGCAGACCCAGCCAGGCCTGGGGGAGCTGGGCATTTCTCTGAAACCCCCCCGAACCCTGTCCCCATCATCAATGATGCTGGCTATCTCTGGCCAAAGCCCTTGATGCTGTTTCTTAGCCCTTAGGTTTCTAAAGCGGCTAGGAAACAGCAGGGGGTGATGGAAAGAGCACTGAACAGGGAGTCCAGAGTCCCCACACAATGGGGCTTCCACACTACTGGGAGCAGGCACTATGGTGTGGTGAAGCCACTTCTTGGCCTTGGTTTTCCACCTGGTCCATGGAGGCTTCGGGTGTAGGGTTCCTAAGGACCCTTTCCCTCTTTGGGTGCATCTCTGGGGCCAGTTCTGGGTCCTTATTCCCACCGGACAAATGGAAACATGAAGGGATGCAGCTGGACCCACATCACACAGCAGCCGGGAGGTGCTGGGTCCACCACAGGCTCCTGTCTGAGCAAGGGGCCAGCCGTCGCCCTTGCCTGGGACCGAGATGTGCCTAGGGGTGCGGGAGCCAGGATGGCTGGTCACCTGGACGTACAGCCAGCAAGTGAAGTGACCACAGGTGAGGGACACAGGGCACTTCTGCTCACCAGCCCTCCTGCCTCCTGGTGGGGGTCGGGGGCTCTTCCGGGAGGCAGGAGGAGTCCGTTCTGGCTGCTGTCCCCACCTGCAGAGCAGGCTGTGGCTCGCACCTGGTTCTCCCTGGCGTTTTCTTGGGTAATGTTCATGTCCAGTAAAAACTGAAAAACTTTCTATGTGCTTAAGGTGTAAGACAGTCAAGAGGAGGTATCCTTTTCCCATTTGCAGGTGAGGAAAACAGGCCCAAGGAAGTAAAGCAACTTGGCCAAGGCCCCACCACCGGGGACCTTGACTTCCTGGCTTGGGGGATGTTTTCGACCACTCTAAAATCCAGCACATATTTGCGGCTGGCCCCGGGGTTCCCTGCCCTGTACCGGGTGCTGGCCCGCACAGAACGCACTCTTAGTGGGGGGGGAGTCCCTCCCCCTCGTCCTGTATTTCATCACTTATAGATAGGGTGACAGCACTTGACCTTCTTACCCAACGGGGCTGCCGTGAACCCAAAAGAAGCCGCAGACAGAAAGTAACAAGCGAATGTCCAGAGGGTCTCGAAAGCAAAGATTTAAGGGATGGCCTATCCCAGGGCATCCCAGGTGGAAACAGCTGGGCCCCAAGGTTCCTACAGCAGAGACCAGAGCATTCAGGCCTGGAGGTGCCCCCCAACCTCCTTGGTGGCCAGGGTCCAAGCACAGCTCGGGGGGCCCCTGGGCCTTGGGCTTTGGGAGCTGGGAGGGACTTTGAGAGACCCAGGCAGCCAGTGGCCCCCTCTACCCGCTGCATCAAGACGAGAGGCCCGTTTTCCAACACGCCCAAGGAAAAATATACATAAAGGTTGATGTGTTTTCAAATGGGTTTTTGCTTTGCTCTTCTTTTCCTCCCTGTGAGTATTAACCTCGAGGACCCCGGGGACGGCTCGGCTCGCCAGAGCACCTGCTGGGGTCACGCGTAGTCATTAGCTTTGCGGTCAGTGCAGAATAAACCCCATTTCCCCGTGCCTGGGAGAGCGAGCGCCCGCTCCCGGGAGGCCCGCGGCTGCCTCGCTCCTCCAAACTCACACTTTTCTTGCCTGACTTGTTCCTCCGCTGCTATTCTACCTCCAGCTGTGGGGGCGTCGAAGAAAAAGATGAGATCAAGTTGAGGGGAAAAATTGTCTGATTTCTTGAGCCCTTTGTTTCCCAGGCCCCTGGCAAGCGGGGGCCAGCTTCGGGCTGGGGGCTGGGAGGCCCACGGATCTGTACCAGTCAGTGGTGCCACAACCCCTTGGTTCTGGGGAAGGGGTGCAGATCTCTGCGGGAGGCGGGGTGCAGGGTGTGTGGGGACCTCGGGGCACGGCTTGGCTCCGGACACCCCAACCTCCAGCCTCTTTCTGTCTTTTGTCAGAACCAAGCGCCTCCGGGCCTCTACACAAAGACCCAGGACCCCGCCAAAGCCCCCAACAGCCCTGACATCCTTGAGATCGAGTTCAAGAAAGGTAAGTACCCACCTGTCGGGACTCTTTGCCCTCTGCCTGGGAGCCTGGGCACGAGCCCACTGCATCCCTCCTGTGTTTCTGGAAGCCAGAGCTCAAGCAGGGGCTTCAGGGGCTCCTAACCACCCCTTCCCCGGATGGCGCGGTCCACGGAAGCCTCCAGACTTGAGAGGAAAGCACCTTCAGCTGCCCATCACATGGGCTTGTGGACACCAGGTCTGGAGTGAGAGAATTCCAGTCCCTAAGCGGTCACTTGCCAGTTGCTTTGGAACTTTGGACAGTCACTCAGCTTTTGTGGGCCCCAGTGTCCTCTTCTGTAAACTGGGGATAAAAACACCGGCCACCTGGCATTTTCACAGTATAGAATGTGGTCTGTAAGGCATGTGTCCTGTACTGGGCTCTGGCACCAAGGAGAGGTGCTCAGTAAATGGTGGTTCTTAGAGAGCCTGCCTCAGGGGCCCCTCTGACCCCCAGCTAAAGCCTCAGCTAGTCCCACACCATAGGACCACCCCTCCACCCCAAGTTCAAAAACTGCCAGTGTTTTTGCTCCCTTTGGCCATGGGTGGGTGTCCTAATCTCCTTATCTTTGCTGCTATCAACAAGATGTGTTTGCTGGCCTGGCCTGAATGCCCAGTCTTGAGCCTGGCACCAGGCACACCTCTTGCCATGAAGGACAGAGAGGAATGCAAGGTGTGCCTGGTAATGAGAAGGGCAGGACCAGGCTCAGAGTGAGGGCTCAGGGCACCCAAGGAGAGGACTTATCCTGGCAGCTAGAGAAATCAGGGAGGCTTCCTGAAGGAGGTGGTGCTAGGCAGGACCTGGAGGATCCAAGAGGAGGTGTGAGGTCTTCCCAAGCCTGGACAGGGGGATGGACAGTCTATCCAAAGCCGGCTGCCTGGGCTGGACCAGAACAGAGGGAGGGGGTCTCATCCCCTCCCAGGGGGCCTCAGGGACCGAGGATGGGGAATGGGAGGTGGGGGTGCAGATCCCTGCCCTCGCTCATCCTGCTGTGACCATGAGGCCCCTCTGGGCCTCGGGCTCACTTGCCTCTAAAATAGGCCAAGGAAATGATACTCACGGGTGTCCAGTACAGTGTGCGGAGTGAGGGGGGACGGGGGACGCGGAGTCTGTTCGTGTTTGAATAACGTGCCTATTTCTGGCCTTTCCCCAGAGACTGGCCAAGCCACTGGGCATCTCCATGGCTCCCCCCATCTGTTCAAGCCCTTGAATTTCACACCACTTGGAGACTCAAGGGTCTGTGGGCTGAGGCCCCTGACTGGAGCTAGAGCCCCAAATGCTCGCTTTGTCTGACCCGGGCCTGGTCTGCAGGCATGGGGCATCCCCGGGCATCATCTCGGAGAAGGTGGCAGGATGGCCCCCAGTGGCACCTCCGACGGGTCCCCCCAGGGAGCCTGGCTGAGGGTGGGAGGCGGGCAGGAGGCAGCGGGGGTCCCGGACACAAGGCTCTGGCAGCCTTTCCTCCAGAAATAGGGCAGCCCCAAGGGCTGAGCCGGAGAAGAAACGTGATCCATTTTAATGATTTGGGGACCGTCTGGAAAAAAAAAAAAAAAAAAACAGACAGGAGGAGCCGGCCCCGACTACTCCCATTCACCCTCTAGTTAATTTATTTGAAGTTTTAATCTAATTATTAACTATTTTAAAGGCTAAGAGGCTTTCTCCGGCAGCAGCACCAACAATGTCGGCTCCTCTCTGGGGCAGGCCCCATCCACGGCCCCTGCGAAGGCCATAATAGGACCCGGACAGAGAGAAAGGGAGAGGGGAGAGGCGGGCAGTGGCAAGAGGGGCTTAAGGTTCATTATTGGGCAGACTTACATTTAATAGCAATTTACAACCAAGTTATAAAACCCCTGGAAATGGGGGTGAAGAATGGCGAGGTGACACGCCTTGAGGGAAGCCCCTCCAAGCGGCGCCTGGCTTAATAAAGACTCGAAAGCCGCTATTGAGGCCTGATTGGCACCCGGTTGCTGGCTACATGGTAATGAGCTAGGCAGATGGGTGGGGGATTATCCGCCAACTTTGAACAGCTTTCCTTTGTCACTGTTACAGCTCTCTTGTTAGCCCCCTAATACATTTATTGCTCATTTCACACCGCTCAAGAAAGTGCCCCTTGCTATTCAAAGTCAACCCTGAACCCACCCACTGCCCCCCTCCCTGCCACCCCCCTTGACTCAGCCGGGCTCTCCCCTCCGCGAGCGGCGGTCGCCTCCCTCCTGCCCTCCTGCCACCCCAGACCCGACTTCTCAGAATTCACCGCTGCCTCCAACCCCTCGGCTGCGCGAGCCGAGCGGGCACCGCTGCACCCCAGCCATCAGCTGGCTGGAGCAGCGTGGGGTGCGGGGTCGGGGGGCTGGGGGGGGGCACTGGGGTCCACCCGACCGCGTGGCAGGGGGCCGCGAGGGCGTGCGTGCATGTGCAAGCGGGGGCGCGCGCACGAGCACGAGCTCCGCGGCACCTCGGCCAGGAGGCCTGGGTAGCTGGTGGGACAGAAGGTGCCCCGGCGTAAGACAATGGTGGAGCGTGAAATTCAATTAGTTCAGGGCTGGTTCCAATTTCACAGCCCCTAAATGCAAAAGGGATGGAGAGAATGGGAAGGGTGGGGGGGGCACGTTTTTATTGCATTTTCCCTTTCATTCTGGGAGGCGTTCTCGCCCCTTCTCTCCCTCCAGCAGGCCCCAACCTGCACAGGGCTTTTCAAGGAGTCATTTGGAGTCCATATCTGTCAGATCCATTTAAGGCGTTGCGGGCGGAGGGAGAGGGCGGGGTGGTGGGCAGCGAGCCTCGGCCCGCTGGCCCACTGCCCTCTCCTCCCGCCCTAGGGGTCCCGGTGAAGGTGACCAACGTCAAGGACGGCACCACCCACTGCACATCCCTGGAGCTCTTCGTGTACCTGAATGAAGTGGCGTGAGTGCCCACGGCTGGCCAGGCCCTCCTGGAAGCTACCCCCCCCCCCACCCCGTGGCTAGCGCTGGCACTGGGTGGGGGAGGGGGGGACCAGGGTCTGCCACCCCTAGGGACGGTCCAACTAGAGCTTCTGAGCTTCCTGCCAGGCCTGAGACCCAGACAGCAGGAGAGACAGCAGTGGTTAGGGCTAGTGCCACGCAAGGCCCTAGGGCAGAGCCAGCCCGCTGTGTGACACAGGCAGTGCTCTCCCTCCCTGGGTCTCAGTTTTCCCACTTGTCCAGTGAGCCGTTGAAGCAGGTGACCTGGCTTTTTTGCGTCTTGAGCCCCGGGATGGTGCCTGATGCCCTGAGCGGGGCTCTGGCGTCCTGCCCCTGAGAGCCCAGCCAGGTGGGTGGCGTCTGACCCCGGTCCTCCCAGCAGCCTCGGCAGCCTGTGGTTCTCAGGGACCCGTTCTCCCCCCAGGGGCAAGCACGGCGTGGGCCGCATTGACATCGTGGAGAACCGCTTCATTGGGATGAAGTCCCGAGGTGAGTCTGCTCACCGCCCTTGGGGGCGTGTCTCAGCTCCCGGAGACCCCAGAGGCCCTTCAGAATCCCCTCCCATTTGGGTGTTGCTATGGGGGTAACTCTGGGCTCGCTCCTTCCCCCACCAGACTCAGTTTCTCCCCCGTGAGGCAAGGACAGTGGGCCCTTCGCCACTGACTCTCAAGGGCACCAGGAGAAGCGCTGTCCTGAGAGTGCGAGGAGGAACCTGGGGGTCCAGGAGGGGCTCGGAGGAGAGGGGAGGCCAGGGACCAGCCTGGAGGCCGGGCTCTCCTGTGTCCCAGGCGGGTCGGCCAGGTTTGGAGGCTGACCCTGCAGGGCCGATTTCATGGTCACTAAGGCTGCTCTGAGGCGGTGACCAGCCCGGCAGGGCAGGAGTCCCGCCAGGGGTGGGCGCTGTGGGCTGCGCTGGCGGTGGGAGCCGGCCAGGGCCCGTCCCAGGCTGGGCACAGGCTAGGCGGGGCTTGGCCTCTGTGTGGAGCCGCTGCCAGGCCTGTCTCCGCCTCCCGGATGGACCAGGAGTGAAGAGAGGTCTGGTGCCAACCAAGCAGGTGCCTCTGTCTTCTCTTATTAACCAGAGCCCATGAGTTTCTTTCAGTCCCCCGCCTGGTCATCAGACCACACCCTCCCCTCCCAGACTCAGTTTCCCCATATGAGGGGATCTCCTATCCAGAGAGCCAATGGCCAGATTTAGCCCCCTTAGAACAGGGTGCTGGTCCGGGAGATAGGAAGTGGGGGTCCTCACGCAAGCTCGCCCTGCCTTGCCCGACACTGACCCCATTTCCCCAAGTGTGATGTGGTGGCCCTGGGCATGGAGGTCAGATCCTTCTGACTCTGACCTGTTTGGATTTATCGAGAAAGGTGTGGGGAGGCGGGAAGTGAAGCGGCCACTTTGCCTCTTAACTGTGAGTTGGGTTTTTTTCCCTCCTCAACACAGCTGCTGTCTGTGAGAAGCAACCTAACTGAAACTCTCGCGGAAGGCCTTGTCAGAACAATGTAATTAATCAGCCGCTCCCTTCTGTCCTCGGGTAAACCTTTGCCTCCTACCTGTATTAACATCTGATTAAAGGTCCCTTTGTCTCAGTCTGCCCTTGGGAGGCGACACAGCGTAAAGCATGCAAGGCAGACCAGAGAGGGACCTTGGGGAGCCACAGACCAGTGCCTTCATTTTACAGAAGGGGAAACCAAGGCCAGGGCTGATGCCCAGACCCACACAGGCACAGAGTGGAGGCTAAGAGCTAGAACTCTGGGGTGGGGTAGATCTCGGTTCCAGCCTGTGTTTGATAGTGGCGTCTGGTGCAGGGGAGATGCCCCATAAACGGCAGTGGCCCCAGGGGCAGGCAGAAATGTCAGAGGCAGCCTGTGCCCTCTAGGAGCTCAGAGGTGTCCTCGATGGCACCTGCCATCATGCCTGTCCCGCGCCATCACTGACTGACTGTGGCTGTGTCCCAGTGGTGCGGGTAGTTACTACCAATGGGCCAGGATTGCACTTGTGGTGAAAAAAGGGACGCCTGGGTGGCTCAGTTGGTTAAGCGGCTCAGGTCATGATCCCAGCGTCCTGGGATCGAGTCCCACATCGGGCTCCTTGCTTGGCAGGGAGCCTGCTTCTCCCTCTGCCTCTGCCTGCCACTCTGTCTGCCTGTGCTCACTCTCTCTCTGACAAATAAATAAATTAAAAAAAAAAAAAAAGAAAATGAATTGCCTTGCCAGGTAAGGAGGTCCCGAGGTCATTCTGTGAAATGCCATCCTGCTGAGTAGGGACAGTCTGGTAAACCTGAGCTGAAAGGGTAGTGATGAAGGCCTGAGCTAGGCTGTGCCGCGAAGGCTTCCTGGAGGAGGTGGCAGGAGAAGAGGCTGGTAGCTGTGGAATGGAGAGGATGGATTGGGAACATTCTGGGAGATTGGGAGAGAAGGTAAGGGGCCCCCTGAGATGGTCCATAAAGACTGATGGGGACTGAGCCCCTGGAGCCTGAGGGAGGCACATGCAGAGGGTCTGGGCTCTGGTGGCAGACGTGAGTCCCCATCTTGGCCCCAGCACCACTGAGAAAGAAACTTAGCCTCCTAGGCCTCAGTTTCTTCATCTGTGAAATGGGCTGCTGTATGGATCAAATACAGAAAGCTCTGAATGGTAGACTACTACCTTTTCCCCAGAGCTGGGCGGCGTCATCCCCACTGAAGTTCAGAGCCTTGAGATTGGCAGTCAGCTCTGACTCCCTTGACTTCTAACCACTCCGCAAACCCCCACCGAGGGAAAGGTTCCTGGAGCACGGCCTTCCCAGTGCCCAGGTACTCTGTGTGTACCTGTGGGGGGCTGTGCCTGCATGCAGGGAATTTAGCCTGAGGGTTGTACAGTCTTTGGGGAAAACGGGATTCGGACTCCCAGGAGCTTGCTCTGTGACCTTAGCATGTTACTTGCCCTCTCTGTGGCTCCAACTTATCAAAGGTAGGGTGACACCAGGTGATCTTCCCCTGGACGTTGTAACTGGCCTGTTTTGTTACTTGGGTTAGAGGGGTGAGAGAAGAGGGTTGCTTCATGAGTTTAGGGTGATGTCCTGTTTTCATGTCTCCGCTCCGAGCAATTCGTCGTGAGGAAGCTTGAGCAGCGCAGTAAGTGAGGGTGTTGGGGGTGTCCACGTGCCATGCTTTTTATTAAGTCTACAGTAGTGTGAGAAGCTGTTAATTGTCGATGATATTGAGGGCAGAACAGGAAGATGCTGCTGTCCCTACCCCCTGTACGAGGGGGAGACGGCCTTTGTATTGATCTTACAAAGCTCGTAATTGAAACTCCTTAAACGGCTTGTATTTTTTTGGTGGGGGGGCGCAGGGGGCTGGTGGGTGGGGGGTTGGGCAGTGTTAGTGCCCTGAGTCTGGGGTGATCACAGGGTCAGAGGGCCAGGGGACTGGGGCAGCTGCAGATGGAGTAGCTTTTGCTGTATTGTGGCTGTTTGCCTGGTCATTATCACATTATCTTTTTAACTCCGGAGGGGGGCTAATTAAGTGAAGTAAATGAAATCAGTGGGGAGGAGAAGAGGGGGCAGGGCAGGCAGGAGGGAAGTGGGGAAGGAGCCAGCGCCTGCCCTTCCGCTCACCTTCTCCCTCCTTCTCTAGCCTGCTTGGCTCTCTCCTTAGCTCCCAGCCCTGTCCCTGCCTGTCTCACCTCTGCCTGCCGCTGCCTCTTCCCTCTGGGGACTCCCTCCCTCTCCTCCTCTTTGCCTACTTCTCTTCTCTCCCCTGTCCCTCTCTCCTCCACCCTTCTCATCTGTCTCCCACTCTCCCCTCCTATCTCACTTCCTCCTGACTCTTCCACTTTCTGGCTAGGAAGAAGCAAGGGCTGCCCACCCACTTACCCACCTGCCTGCCCACCTGTCTAGGCCTCCCAGAAGCTCCGCTCAGATGGAACATTCCAGATGGGGAGTAGAGGGAGAGCTATGAAACAAAGCTGTCCGCACCTCAGAGGCCCACCCTAATCCCCAGACTGGGGCCTGCAGGGCACCAGGAACATAGAGGATGGCTAGAGACCCACCACGACTTGCCTCCCTATCACCATGGCAACCGCCTCCATCCTCGGCCCTGGTACTCAAGAGGAGAAGCCCTTGGGCTCCAGGCAACCTCCCTTCCCCGGACCTTTCCACATATCTTCCTCTAGATACTGCTTTCCCAAAGGAACAGAGCCTCTGGTCTGGGTGCCCTAACCCCACCCCACCCCGACCCAGACCCCAGTGGATTGGCAGATCCCATCCCGTCCTGCCAGATTGTGCCGTCCGGTGAACCTGGCAGCTCAGGAACAGAAGAGACGGATTTAAGCTGCAGCAGTGTTTTGGTCCCCACCTCTTCCTCCTTGGTCCACTCTCCGCACCCCCCCGCCACCCCCCCAAGCTACTTGCCCTTTTCCCATCCCCCCTTGGCAGTAATTATGGTGTGATTGAAGCTGCTCCACAGAGAACCGCTGACACCTCTGTCTTTTTCCTGTAAACACGGGGAGATGAAAATAGACACTTGGAGCCGCTGTGCGTGTCACTGCGAAGATGTCTGTTGTCTCTTCCACCGCGACAGCGAGACTCACCTGTCATCTCCTCCTCCTTTTTGCGCAGTGGTTTGTATGCCGACTGTCAAAAGCCCCAAATCCAGTCTTTTAGCATCAGGTTTCTGTCACTGGTTTTTTTTTAAGTCATTTTTTCCCAGAAGGAATACACAGAAATCATCTGTAGCCCCCTACCCCTGTGGAGAGGAGAGGGGGGATCGTGCAAATGCTTGCACGTGCGCGCGCGCGCACACACACACACACACACACACACACCAGCAGCAGCCTGAAAACAGCTTTTTGATCAGTCACAATTAACTTTAACACCTAAGAAAAGGAGCAGGAATATTAATTGTGCGGCGCATTTGGGGGCTGTGGCTTTTTTTCTGGCCCCCATGCTTCCTGCCGCTGTCTAGAAGGGCTGACGGCCATGAGGCTGGTTCTGAGTCCGCAGGGGTGCACAGCTCTGCCCACCGGACACTGCTCCTTTCCTGGGGTTCAGCTCTCGCAGGCCAGCAGCAGGTGGCCCTTGGGCAGGTCCTGGCTCTTGCTGGCTGGAAAGTATAGAGGTCCTCCCGGCACCCTGCGTACAACCATCGTCGTCCCTTCTCTGGGCTGCTGGGGGTGGTGCTGTGAAGTCGGCCCCGGTGTCCTAGAGACAAAACCATCAGCGTGCCTACCACATCAGGGGGACAGTGTGTCCGGGGACCTACCTTCCGGGCAGGTCTCTGTGGAAGAGAGAAGGAAGAGCAGTTTGCTTGGGGCTCAGAAGGTGACTGAGGTGGGCCAAGGTCATGCAGCAAACCTGAGCTGGGAACAATGGGAAGTCGTCAGTTCTCTGAGCCTTCTGGTCCCCAGCCTCAGCCCTGCAAATACAGCTGGGACTGTGTCCCAGGCCTGGCCCAGCTGAGGACAGGAAAGCAAGGAGTCCGATTCCCTGGGAGCTGAAAGCAGGAGGGCTCCAGCTCTCAGCCTGGCCGAGCTGGCACTGTTGAGATTGTCTGTGCCGATACACGGGCAGCCTTTGAGAGTTTCTGGGTTTTTCCGAGACGTAGCAAAACTAGACGTCATTAGACGGCCTATCTCTGATTCAATAAATAGCAAGCTCTTAATATGTGCCGGGAAGAAAGACCAGTAAGCTTCTGTCCGTGTGTCTCGCTTTAGGTGGCTCGTGGGATGTTACTGTACTTCCGGTGGCGAAATTTCTAGGAGAGTTGAAAACTTGCCTTTGAACGTGGTGGTCGGTCGTGTCTGCCATGCTGAAGGCAGACATTTCCTAAATGTTCTACAAACGTCTTTGTAAACAGGTGGCTGAACCATTGGGCCTTTCTCTGTGGCCCGGGGCCAGCGGGAGCCACTTGCTTGTGGTTCCTTCCTGTCCCCTCCCAGGAGGAACCCTGACTTCTGGGCTGAGTTTTTGCAGGTTTCCCACGACTCCCCGTTTTCATGCTCTTGGTTCTTCTCAGCCTTCCGTCTATCTCCGCCTCCAACAGCCTTTCTGGGCTGGGGCTCCCAGGCGCTCGGTGGGAACAGATGACAGAGCCCCTGTGAACTGTGTCTGCAGGAGTGACAAGGAGGTTGAGCGAGGCCTGAACCTCGGCCCAGGACTCTGGGCTTAGGGCCGGTGCGTGAACTTGGTACATTGGTGTTTTTCCTGCTGGGGAGGCCATTGGCCCCCACAAGGTCACAATGGGATCAGGACAGCAGATTGGCCCGAGAGCCACACTAATGAAACAGGACAGGCTCTTCTGGGGCGTGTCCTAATTCTAGCAATGCCTGGTCTGCGGGTGGGGCTTTGACACGTATGCCCCCCCTCCCTGAGACCAGGCTGTCAGGGGTTTGCGGATAAGAGACTCACCCTCAGAGAGGCTTTCCTGCTCGGGAACACTTCAGAGCTAGGGTGGGAGCCCAGGCTGTTCCTCCTTGGTTCCCCAGATTTGCATTCCCGTCCATGACCCGGGGAGCACAGGACCCCTTGGCCAAAGGATCTAAGGGGCAATCTGGAGCAGGGAAGGGACAGCCAGATGCTTCTCCCACCGACCTTGGGCAAGTCACTTCTCTCCCAGGACTTCAGTCTGTCTATTTGTAAAAACGATGTCGGGGCCGGACTGGCATTTTAAGGACTTCTTGGTGGAGCCCCGGCCCTGCAGAGAGGCCTCTGCTCCCCGCGGCGGGGCCTGGGCTCTCTCTTCTGTGTGCTAGGCTTCTGCCAAAGACTGAATAAGGGGTTTGCAGCTCCAAGTTAAAAGAATGGGGCACCAGTGGTCTGAAAGGACCTGTCCTGGCAGCTGACATTTCTCCGATTCCCAGAGTGGAAGATGGAAGACTGGAAGGTTCTTTAGAGGAGGATGAGTGAGGGCACCCTCAGCCATGCCCAGGGGGCCTTTGGGCTCCAAGGTCAAAAACAATCTCCTTCTGATTTGAGGTGGGGGGGAGGAGCAGGTGGTTAAAAGCTTTTTTTTTTTTTAATTGTGGTGAAATGTACGTAACATTGACCATTTTACCCATTTTGAAACCTGCGGTTGAGGGGCAGTAAGTACATTCACAGGGTTACGCATCCCCAGAAATCTCCAGCATTCTGTCTTCCCCAACTGAGAGCCCCCCAGGTAGCCCCCACCCAAGAACAACCTCCAGCTGCCGCCGCCTCCCCACCCCCCGCCCACACCATCCCACGTCCGGTCTCCGTGAACTCCATGACTCTGGGGACCTCATCCAAGTGGAATCGGGCAGTATGTGCCCCCCCTCCCCGGGCCCAGCGTGCCGCTCTCCAGGTCCGACCCTGTTGTAGCAGGTGTCGAGAATCCCCTCCCTCTTCGAGGCCGAGTAACAGCCTACCTGCTGCGTGTCCGTGCCACGTCCTCTTTGTCCATCCAGCCGGTGATGGACATTTTGGTGGCTCCTGTGTTGGCTGCTGTGAACAGCTGCTGCCATGAACGCGGGCGCACAGATCCTTTCTGATCTTCTGAAGCAGCCAGTGTGGAGGGACAGTGATAAATTTTCGGGATCACTTTAAATGTGCCCCTTTACCGCTGTGAACATGATGTGGTGGGAAGAAAGGAAGCTTTCAGAGTCGCGTCGGTGGGGTGAGGACCGCTCCTGCTGCCCTCCCACAGGACGCAGGGCAGGTGTGCCCATGGTACACTCAGCGCGCTCCCCTGATTTACTCGAGAGGGCCTGGCCGTGTGCGCATGGGCAGTCCTGCCTCCCCGGGCCTCAGTGTCCTCAAATCCGGTGTGGGACTCCTAATCAGACCTCCCTCCCAGCCAGGACCGTGCTCAGCTCAGGGTCACTTGGGAGACCGCCCCCCCGCCCCGGGTCCAAGCAGGTTGTCTAGGAGGTAGAGACACTGGGCCCTGAGGTCATCAGGAGGGGGCTCAAGCGAGACCCTCTTCCCACGACCTCCTGGGTGTGGGCCCCACCGCCAGCTGACCTGCGGGGCAGCAGCCAACACCGGTCAGGGACTCGGTGCCTCCATCCGGGTCCCAGCTCCACACCGGGCCCGTTCTGTCTCCTCCCAGGCTCGGTTTCCCCATCTGCACGTGGGGTCAGTGCGGGAGCCCGCCAGGCCCCCTGCGGCCACAGAGGTCAGGGTGTATCTGCAGAGATGTGGCTGGCAAGGGAGCCGCCAGCTGAAGGTGGCATGGGTGTGTACACACGTGTGTGCATGTGTGTGCAAGTGTGTGCACAGCTGTCCCCTCCCCTGGCTCCTCAGTGGAAGGGAGGAAGGGATATTTGGGGCCCTGGGCTCCACCATGGTTGGTTTAATTACAGGTTTTCAGCCGCGGGCCGGTGGGCACGCGTTGGGAAGGAGGGGGGAGCAGCTCCGAAACCCTGTCATTTTCCAGCGTCTGAGGGCCTCTTCAAAGGGGGGCATCTAGACATTTTCTCCACAAGCCGCAGAGTGGACTGTCGTGGCCCCAGCATGAGCATAATGACAGGCGCATTTTGCAACAAGCTGGGAGTGAATGGGTCCGACCGGCTTGTCTCCTGTCAGACGAGTCATTATTATTTTTTTTTTTTTGTCATTTGCTGACAGTTTGGGTTTCATGCATTTCTCTCTTTTTTCTCCTTTTCCCCCTGCCTGGAAAAATGGCTAGGTATCTACGAGACCCCAGCAGGGACGATCCTTTACCACGCTCATTTAGACATCGAGGCCTTCACCATGGATCGCGAAGTGCGCAAAATCAAACAGGGCCTGGGCCTGAAATTCGCTGAGCTGGTGTACACAGGTGCGTAGAACCCCCCCCCCCCCAGGTGAACAGCACCCTCCTCCACTCCTACCCCGCCCACGGCCATCCCACAGGAGCCTGACAGGGGCAGGTTGGAGGGGGTCGAGCCAGGGCAGGGGACAAGGAGTTTGGGGGGGGGGGGTGACGGCACCTGCCTCCTTCACTTACGGGGTTGTGAAGTCTCCAAGACAGCCGGCTGCCTCTGCCCCCTGTGATTTGCACAACCTGGGCAGTGTCACCCCTCGAGTGGCCCACTGTGACCCAGCACGCACTCGCTGGGGACACAAACCATCCCAGGGGTTCCTCCCAGCGTTCCTAGGAGAGCAGCAACCAGTCCCTTCTACAGATGAGGAAACAGAAGGCTCAGGGCTAAAGGACCTTGTACAAAGTTACACAGCTGGAGTGGCCTAGCTGGCTTTGACCCCAGGCTGGGCTGTGACCAGGCAGAACCTGGAGCTGTCACAAACAAGGGAAAGCCTGCCTTGACCAAGAACTTGGTCCCAGGCCTGGGCATTGCCTGAGCCAGAGGTAGCCCATGCACGGAATGACATTAGCACATGGTATGGGCGGGGGGTCCCCACGTTACAGGTGAGATTCAGTACCATATCTGTCACGGGGCTGGAATCCAGGCCTCCCGACTGCAAACCCATCCCTCACGCCGTGTCACGAAGGTCCCCAGATGCAGCCCATGGCCTGTTTCTGTTCAGCCCGCAAGCGAAGCCGCGGGGTTTTTTTACACATTTTTTAAATGGTTGAGGGAAAAACTTTATTAATACTATTTCATGTCCCATGAAAATTATAGAAAACTCAAATTCCAGTGTCCGTAAATAGCATCTTGGGCATGGCCACGGGCCCTGGCTTACATATTGTCTGTGGTCGCTTCTGAGCCACAAGGGCAGAGTTGACAGAGACCCCATGACCTGCCGAGCCTCAAATATTTACTGTCTGACCCTTTCCTGAAAAATGTTTGCTGACCCTGCTCTGTCACATGAGGAGTCCTATCAACCGGTCCCTCTGCGCTGTGGTGGGAGGACAGGCTGCCCCGAGGCCTGGACATCAGGGAGACTGGGAAAGTGCATATTCATAATCCCTACCTGGGATAAGCCTCCACTGCCCTTGCCTGGTCCTCTCCTCCCCTCCGAGGTTTTATTTCCTTTGAAAGCTCCTAATCACTGTAACTCATCTTGGGATTTCAAGGGGACTCGGTGGTTATTGGCTGGTGATTTCTCCCTCCCATTGTATCTGGCAGCTTTGAAGCTGCCCCCGGCCCCCAGGTACAGACAGGTGTTTAAATAGCATTGTCTCCTGCAGGCGCTCCTGCCCAGTGGGGTTTCAGCAGAAAGGCGGATTCTGGTTACAAAGTAGGAGAGTCATTAAGCATGGCGGGCCCATAGGGGAGAGCACCTGGCCTGGCCAAGTGGGGGCAGGCGTGACTGTCTTGCTGCAGGAGTCCGAACCAGGCACTCACGGGCATTACCTAATCTTAGCTGCACCAAGGTGAAGAAGCTGGGCCCCAGGCAGGCCAGGACCCCTGCCTAAGGTTGCATGGCTGATGGGCTGGAGCTTGGAGCCCAGGAAGGCCGGCTTCGGAGGCCAAGCCCTCGGCCGCTCCAGTAGACCCAGTGGGCGGTGGGAAGGTGGGCTGAGGCCCTTAAGAAAAGGAGATCAAGGGGTCCCTCGTTGTCCTGGGCACAGCTTGGCCCGCCGGCTCGGTGCCTCTACACCTGACTGCCGGGGGGTGGAATCCTTGTTCTGTTACCCACTGAGCCCCCCAAATCCCCAAATAAAGTGCAGTGATTAGGAGCTTTCAACGGATTATTGATACTCGTCTTCCCGGGTACCCTGATGTCACCAGGCCCCTGTAGATGTCCGCTTGGCCTCGGGCAACAGCCTGTCCCTGGCACAGCTTGGAGGGGCTGCCTGATGTGCTTTTCTCACGTTAGGGAGACATGACTGTTGCCGAGCGGGTAAAGCTGGTTAGTGAAGTTCCCTGTGCCTCTGTCTCCTCATCTGTAGAGTGGGGATCGTAAATGTACGGGTCACACAGGGAGGACTGACTACATAAACATTTGCGAAAAGCATCTAGAACTGGGAGGAATGCAATTTCAGTGTGGGCTGATAAATTACAAAGGCCTGGAGGGGTTTCCGAGGCTGGAGTCGGGGACCGGGGACCTTGCCTTGGGCTGGGTTTATGACCTCGACTGGGTCTGTCGACCCTGAGCCTCATTTTTCCTCCTGTAAAATAAAGGGCACCAGGCCAGATCTCTTCCCGCCGCTCTGCTATGACACTTGGCTTCCTCGGAAACACAGATAGGGAGACTGAGGCACAGAGAAGCCCTTCTACCTCGGCCCCACAGCTAGATGCCCTGCTCATCATCCTGTCCTCGCCCCATCCCCACATTTCCCTGAGGGCTTACATGGACCCCCTTCCCCCAGCCTGTGGGTCCCAGTCTGCGGGGTCACCCTGGCAGGACCCCAGCTTCAGGACCCATCTCCTTTGGGGCACATAGCTCACCTCCTCTCTCTCGGCTCTTTCTTCAGCAGGAGAGCGGGGTGACACACAGCTGGTACAGAGAGGGCTGTCGTCCTGAACAGCACAGTGCTCAGCCCACCCCCAGACCCAAGATACCCATGCAACATGCCAAGCTCACTGTCCCTCTCCCCAGGCGGGGTCTGCTGGGAAAACAAATCTGAGTGCAAGACTCCATGCAGGGGAGGTGGGAGATCCTGAGATAAAGCCCAGGCCAGGTGCTCCCACGTGGGTTTCTGCCCCCATCTCCACCCCCGCCCCCCGCCACCTTTCAGGCTGAGAGCTTAATGGTCTAATTATCCTGACTTGGCAAGAGGGCCAAGCCACTGAGGCATGGCAGGGTCTGGGGGCTATCAGTGTCCCCTCCCAGGGGGGTGCAGCCCAGAGTCAGGAGTACTTTTCAGGATCTCACTGTGGATAGGGACACCTCTCTGAGTGCCCGTCTCCCTGTATGAGGGGTGGGGTGCTGGCGGAGGCCGTATTCAGATCTTGAACTTAAAATGCTTAGTGCTCCGCCTGCATCCCATCCAGGAATCCATCTACCCACCAACCCGGAGGGTTAGTAATGTCTCACTGTGCAAGTGAGGAACCCAGGTACAAAGAGGGTACATCGCCTGTCACTGTAGAGCAGGAGACAATCCCAAATGACAGGAGGCCGGAGGGTGGGGACCCAATCTCCTCTCTCCCAGCCTGGCCCTCCCTCACCCCTACAAGATGCAGGACCCTATCCCAGAGAAAGCCTGCTCCCCTTTCCCACGGAGAGCCTCCGCAGGTGTCCCCGGAGGCCAGGTCTCCAACAATAGCTGCGGACCCGGGGCTGACCTGGCCCTTTATCAGGGCAGGAGATCGCGCACCATCTGGCCCCACAGCTGCCCAGGTGGGCTCACCTTCCCAGCTCCGTTTCAGGGAAACTCTACCCCTCAAGCTGGCCCTCCCCCAGCCCTGACCACGGCCCGCCTGTCTGCCACAGAGACTAGAAAGGAGATGGCTGCCTGCACGGCTGAGCCCGTTGGTGGTACTGGCCCTGGAGCAGCCGGGAACTGAGCACACAGCCTTTGGGGCCTGAGGGCTCTGGGGGGACAGAGTGTGGGTAAGGGGCAGGGGCGGAAGGTAGGGGTAGCACATTCCCCAGGCACCTTGCATACTGACGGATGTTCCATCCACAGGAAAACTCCCAGATTATCCTGGGATAATTCCCCTATTATCTTTTTAAAGATTTTACTTATTTATTTGATAGAGCATAAGCAGGGGGAGCGGCAGGCAGAGGGAGAGGGAGAAGCAGGCTCCCGGCTGAGTAGGAAGCCTGACTCAGGGCTCGATCTCAGGACCCCGGGATCATGACCTGAGCTGAAGGCAGACGCTTAACCCACTGAGCCACCCAGGTGCCTCTAGGCTGAGCTATTCTAATGTAGGTCCGCCCCGGGCCCCTCACCGCAGCCTGTGTGTGATCTTGGAGAAGCCTCAACTTCCCCAGGTCTTACCTGCTCACTCAGAAAAGAGAGAGGCGAAGAGGGTTTTTCTCACAGGGCTGTTTCTGATGATGCAAAGAGCTGGTCCGGGGGAAGAACTTAGCCTGTGCTTCGTACATTCAAGAACTTGCATAGGAAAATATTAGCAGCCTGTAGACTGTTTATGGACGTCCAAGGTGGGGGGCAGAGTTGGGGGCTCTTCCTGTCTCTCGGGCAGGATGCCGGCATGCAGATGCCCGGGCCTCCACACCCAGTAAGCCCACTCACTGGTCCTGGGAGGGATGCTGCGTCCTCGCCACTCTGTAGATGGGGAATCGAGGCACAGAGCAGTGAAGGCCACACGCTCACGGTCTTTCTGACCCCGAACCACCCACCCAGCTGCCCCTGCTGTCAGCCTGGGCTCACACATACATGTCTGAGTCTTAGCGGAGCTCTCCTGCCCCACAGCTGTCTTCAGGAGCTGAGCCCCCGTGGGCAAAATGACAGCATCCCTTCCCAGCTGTCTTCCCAGGGTCTGGCCCACTGTGGTGCCTGAACGTGCGGCATGAGGACAAGGTTACCTCCCCTCCTCCTGAGCCTTTGGTGGTGACTGTGTGCAAGGGCGGGGAGGGCCCTCCTTACCCACAGGAGACCTGCAAGCTCACAGACAGGCACGCGGGCTCGTTCCTTGACCAGTGTGCTTTGGGCCAAGAGCCACCCCCGAGGTCCTCCATGATGATGGGCTGAGGCTCTGGGTGCCCTCCCTGGACTCCCAGTCCCGGGCCCCAGCACACTGGGCCTCCCTAGCACCCTCGCTGTTTTCCTCCCTGCAGGTTTCTGGCACAGTCCCGAGTGCGAGTTTGTCCGCCACTGCATCGCCAAGTCCCAGGAGCGCGTGGAAGGGAAAGTGCAGGTGTCCGTCTTCAAGGGCCAGGTGTACATCCTCGGCCGGGAGTCCCCGCTGTCCCTCTACAACGAGGAGCTGGTGAGGTAGGTGCCCCCCTCGGGCCCCCCGGCTGAGGAACAGACTGACCTCATGGCCAGCGTCCCTTCTGACCAGCCTTCTCCACAGGGACGCGCCTAAGCATGCACGGGGCGCGGGGGAGACAATCACCAGGGGAGTCGATGCCGCCTCTACTCCTGGGCCTTCCAAAAGCACCTGTCAAATGGTCACCGGAACGTAGAACTAGGCAAGATGGCGTTGGGCTGTGAGGAGGCACGGGAGAGGCTGGCTGCGTTTATAATGGTGTGGAGAGGCTCCCCTGAGGAGGTCACCTTGGAGCTGGGCTCCCAAGGACAGGAGCTAAGCAAGTGGAGAGGGAGCAGGAGGTTTCCAGGGGCACCGTCATGTGCGGAGGTTCTGGGCCCTGGAAGAACATTCCAGAACATCCCAGGCAGTACAGGAACGCCGGGAGCCAGACCCCAGAGCATGAGGGTCCCGGGGCCAGATCTTAAAGCGATGGAGCCGTCAGACCTGTGCTTTTCGAGCTGCTTCTGGCCGCTCTGGAGAACTGATTTGGGTGAAGTGGGAGTGAGAGAAACAGAAGGTTTGACAAATGGTTAAGAGGTTAAGAGTGGAAAGGGCTTGGATGCGGAGGGAGATGAAAAGGTATGGAATCGCCCGGCATACGCGGCTGGGCCCCGCCGTGGGTGGCAGTTCCCAAAGTGAGGGGGTTCTTGAGGGAAGATCCGCCATGTGGGCTCAGACACCTTGAGGGTGAGTCATCTTGGGGACAGACCAGGAGGGTATCTGGCCAGCCCGGGGACACAGGTCTAGAGGGGAGGAGAAAGTGGTAGGAAGACAGGGCAGGGTGGCAGACGTCTCCAGGTTTTCCGAAGCCAGGAAGAATCTGGCCGGGGAGGGGAGGGTCAGAGTGAGCCTGGAAGGGAGCCAAGGAGGGGACTTGAGGCCACGCCAGGGGTGCTGCCAAGGCCCCGGGACAGTCAAAGGCAGCCCGAGCTCTTGAACTGCGCCTACACTTGTGCACAAGAGTGTGGCCTTCACTGAGGACCACAGCATCCCCTTGGGAGGTCACCCGGCCACACACTAGGTGGGGACCAACAGCCCCACCTGACGCAGGTCCCAGGCCCAGCTTAGCCCCGGTGCAGGCCCGTTGGGAATTAGCAGGCGAGTTTTGTTTGGCGGTCAATATTATTTCCCTCTTTCCCGTCCTCGCCGTGTTGAGCTTCTCCCCCCTTCTATCTTTCTAACCACTTTATAAGCCATAAATATAACTGAATCAGTTTAGATCAGTCGGGGTAAATGTCAAATTATCTTCTCTCTTTCTCTCTCTGGCTCTTTCCTCCCTCCCCCTCCGAATCAGCAGCCTCTAATAATCTGCCCAACCCTTCATTAAACCTTACAGCCTCACTCAGGGAGATTAAATGAAGAAAGTAAAAAGGGGAAGGAAAAAAAGAGAGAAAAGCAGGCGCATTTATTCTCACTGTGTCTCCGACCATTTCCCCTTTCTTTTTGATTTCTACATCGCTGACTTGAAAGCCCTTGAGTGACAGCCTCGCAGGGACCAGCGAGGAAGCCGCGAGAGGTAACAGAACTGGAAATGCCGTGGCACAGTAGGTAGAAAGTAACGTAATTATAGAGCAGGTCAGAGCCACTCGAATGAGCAAAAATAAAAGCACAGAGGTTTTCTGTAGACCGTCAGGGGAGGTAAAAAAAAAAAAATCATTGTAAACTCTTTTTCCACCACCAACCGCCCCCCCGCCAACCACCACCCCAAACCAGTTTTAAAGAGAGGTTTCTCAGCTCCCGAGAAGCACCTCTCGGAGGCCTTCTTCAGCCTCGCATGCGGGACAAGCGTGTCCCTGGACTTGGGCCTCTCTCTGCCCGGGGCCGCCGGGGCCGCTGGGGTGTCCAGGAAGGGGAGCGGGAAAGTTTGTTTTGACAATGCGGGTGAGATGGCGATGAAAAGGCAGATGAGCATGGAGGGGAGCAGGAAGGAGCCCAGAGCCCTGGCTTCTCCCTGAGCGAAGCACAGGGAGCCTTCTGAAGGGGGCAGGTTACTGGGACAGCGGCGGTGTGTGCCACGATTTGATTCATGTGGGGAGGGGTAGGCGTTCTGGTCCAGAGCGAGGTCTGTAAAAGGGAGCTGCAGAGGCTCATGCCTTAGTTTGTCTGGGGTCTGGCAGCTTCCCCCTTCCAGGGGACTTGCTGGTCTACTCCTGGTGGCCTGTGCCGCCTGAGACGTGGAGGGGCCCGCGGAGGTGCGGGAGGAGGAAACAAGGGGTGGGCGTTCATGGGCAGCTTCACGGGCCCCATGGAGGGCAGGGCCGGGGCGTGGTGGGGCTAGGGCACCAGAGCCCACCCCTGAACAAGCCGTAGGACAGCTGAGCGCCGAGACCCCACTTGTTGTTGCAAGAAGTCCACAGTCCACAGAGCCAGCCAGAGGCACAGCCTTGGGGTCTCAGGGGGGAAAACATTAGCAGATTCCCCTCTCCCCTCCCCCTCCCCAATCTCACCTCTCCGGAGAAGGCTCCTGAGGGGACAGGCCGCCTCCTTGTCATTGAGAACCTTAAGACTGCTTTGTCCTAAGGCTGGAGTTCAGGAAACACGAGCGAGGACAAGGGGCTGATTCAGAGCAGGATGCGTGAGAAACAGAGGAGGGACCCCTCCCCACCAGAGGCTCGGAGGGTGGCCGTGAGGCGCCAGATCTGAGACCACAGTGCCCTGAACTTGTCCTCCAAGAGTTTATCCCAGCCGAGATTAAGGCCGATGGGTGACGGTTCGCTGACATCTGCTGCCCCACCACGCACCGTGGGCCCTGTTCTCATCTTGCTCCTGCTTCCCCAGCACCTGCAGACCATAGGTGCCTAAGAAGGGCCCGTATAAGTGAGTGAGTGAATGAAAGACACGAGTCCTAGTGCACATGCGCCAGGTGTGGCAGCCACATCATTTCCCATGGGGCCGGCGATAACTCCGAGAGGCCCATTTGGCAGGTGAAAGCCCGAAGCTCAACGAGCAGGAGGGGATACCCTGAGCTCTGCGGCGGGTGGGGGTGGCAGAGCCCGACTGGAAGGACTGTGGTTGGGAAGGGTTTCTCGAAGGACAGCTAAGTGAAAACAGCCCCGAAGGTGAAGGATGTTGAATCCGGAAGATGGCACTTGAAGACGGGGGAAACATTTGTAACAGTGGCTGCTGACCAGGCCCTTCTTGGGGCTGGCCGGCGTGGGGCGGGTGCCAGGTTTGTGGATGGATCTCCGTGCTGGCGTAGGGGGGAGCCGGCACTGAGTGCTTCAGGGGTGCTGTCACAAGTCCGAGGCTGTCCTGGGGGCACCCTGTGGCCTCCTGGGCCTTCGGGCCACTGGATGCCATCAGCTGTTGCTGGAGATGCCTGAAGGCAGAGCTGGCTCACAGGTGTGTCCTCGTTGGAGGATTTGGGCCATTGGCACTGGCTGAGCTGGATGGAACCCTACATGCCCATCCATGGAGTGGGGCTGAGGCTCCCTGATCTCCAGCGCTGGGCACAGTGCCTTGCCATAGTAGGGCTCCTGAATTGGACAGAAAGCCATGAGAGACCAAAGTTTGGGCCAAGCCAGCCGAGATACCCTGGGTACCCTCGAGCCTGCGCTGTCGTCCCTAGCCCCGGAGAGCCTCTGCCTCCGGAAGTGAGGCCCAGGGTGTGCTGACTGGCTTCTCCTCTCTCCGCAGCATGAACGTGCAGGGTGACTATGAGCCAGTCGATGCCACGGGGTTCATCAATATCAACTCCCTCAGGTGAGCTGCTCCTCTGGTCTTCAGACCCCCAGGTGTGGGCAGCAAGCTCTGATGGGACCTCGGCTGCTCCGACCGCTGTCCCGTCCTAGACAAACGCTGCCTTCCCGTCCCTCTGCCCACAACATCTTCAGTGCCTGCTTCAGGCCCAGCCTGCTCCTGTTCTCAGAGGGGCAGAAGGCCTAGCTGGAAACTACCAGAAGCCTGGGTGCTTGGGTTCCCTGTTTCTGGGTCCTGCCCTTTCCCTCAGACATTCACTCCCACCCCCTCTAGCTGCAAGAAGGACTCTACCAGGAGCCCCTTGCCTGGGCAGGTTTAGAAAGGCAGATGGCCCAGAGGTAGAAATGGACCTCAAAAAGTCATCGGGCCAGAAGGCCCCTTGTGCCTGTCACCATACCTGAGCTACAGATGGATCTGGAAACCATCCTAGCTATGTGGATGCCCAGGGCCTGGTGGGGTAGCATACGTTGTCTGCAGCCACTCAGACCTGGGTTCAGATCCTGGCCCCGCAGGATGGTCTCAGACCCCTTCTGGATCCCTGGGAACATAGGTGGGGATACTGACCCTAGCCACCTCACGGGTGTAGCAAAAGTTTGCATGAGTCCCGGGACATCAGCCTGGCACTCAGCCGGGACCCTGGCCTGCAGGAAGAGCTCACGTGCTCAGCGTAGGTGTAGCCCGGAGAGGGGACGGGCACGCACAAGGGCAAACAGGGTCATTTATGACCAGTGGCTACGATACACTAACTTCCAGCCACTCTCCGGGTTGCACTGAACTCTTACACAAATTTGCAACCCCAGAAACAGGCCCAGCGTGGTTAAGTAAGCCGCCCATAGTCACACAGCTAGGAAGCCTTGGAGCTAAGTCCAGAAGGTATATCTGTCCAACTCTTGAGTTCTGAGTCACCAACTTCCTTCTCCCCGGGCTTGGCGTTGGGAAGAGGGCACGAGTCTCTCTTGTCTCCCGAAAACATGTCCTGGGCACAGAGCCACCATTTTGTCCCTGGAGCCGAGAGACCGACCGGGAGAGATGCTGAATCCGGCCTGACCTTCCCGGGTGCTCTCCTGCTCCAACAATCACCTCCACCACCCCGCCTCCTTCGCCCTCTGTATTTTATGACTATAAACCCTTTTAAATGGCTCGGAACACATTGGGTTCTCATAATGGCCTCTTCATCGCTCCCATTGCCAGTTAAATGCTTTGTGTTCAACAATGCCAAGCAATGTTTTCCCCTAAAGATAAATTAATTACATTATCGTGTTTGGAGGGCAGGAGGGGCCAGGGCAGGAGCGGGAACAGAGGGGGAGAAAAAAGACAACTTCACACACATCTTAACTAACAGCTGCCCCCGCCACCCGGGTTCTGCCTGAATTAATTGAACGGAGTGCATGTTGTTATTGTTAATTTACATTTTTCTTTGTTTTCAATCTGGTTTACAGGCTGAAGGAATATCATCGCCTCCAGAGCAAGGTCACTGCCAAATAGACCGGCTGACAATGAGGAGCCGGGCCTCCTCCTTTGCCCGTCTCCCAAGTACAGGCGCTAATTGTTGTGGTAATTTGTAATTGTGGCTTGTTCCCTGGGGCTGGCGGCCTGGTGGGGGTGCCAGGCCCCAGCTTTGTTCCCTGCTCCCCGGTGGCCTGCCGAAATGGTCATCAGAGGGCGGGCCTGGGGCAGCCGCAGTGGGGAGATGTAAAATGACAATTAAAAAAGGATACATGAGATTTTTGTTTCCTTTTTTCTGCAGCGAGGGCGTGCGTGCGTGTGTGTGTGTGTGTGTGTGTGTGTGTTGTCAGTCTTGCTCTTCCTAGACCGACCTTTGTGTTTTCTGAGTTAAGCGCTGCCAGACCCATCTTTTCGGGGGAACCTGTTCCTCTGGAAAGATGGGACACTCTCTCCCCCAGCAAAAACCAGGGGATCCAGATATGCGCCCCTGGGTCAGCCTGGCATTTTGTCACACGCTGTGGCCCCGTGCCATGTCACGGGAACCAAGGAGAGTTTGGGTGACATGCTGGAGAGCTGACCTGCCGTCGCCCACGGAGAACAACCGGGAATGGCGGCCATGACTGACCCCACGAGACTCCCCCCACCAAAGCACAGTGGCCTTAAGTAGCCTAAGTTGTGGAGGAGGAGGAGCCCCCAGTAAGAGGAAAAGCCTGGACCGAAAACAGAAAAGGACAGGCACAGCACTTAACCCACACTCTTGGGGGAAGCCACCTGGCCTACAAGGTTCCCGCTACTGCACCTCCACCAACCAGCGCCCAAGGCCGCCATGTTGGTGCGCGACTCCGCCCCTGCAGTCATAGCTCATTGGACCGTGACTGGGCACCTGACCCAACTGGGCCAATCAGAATCTCACTCCCCGGAACTGGACCGGGGCAAATAGCCGGAAGTGAGCACAGGTGTACTTGGGCAGGATAGGATGCCCTGGGTGCCCAGGGAAGCAGAGAGAGAAGAAAGAAGCAGGAGGAAGGAGGGGAGAGTGGGTTCCAGGTTCCCATGCTGGTATGAACTGTGGTGCTGGTGGCGTTTTGTTTTGTTTTGTTTTGTTTTGTTTTGTTTTGTTTTGTTTTGTTTTGTTTTGTTTTAAGGCGACTCCCTGCCCACTGCAGAGTCCAGCACAGCGCCTGAACTCAGGTTCCACGATCAAGACCTGCGCTGAGATCAGGAGTCAGACAACCCACTGAGCCAATCAGGCGCCCCAGTGCCGGTGGCGTTAATGGTGGCATTTCTCCCTCCGGATTCTGTAGGACACCCTGGGGTTCTCATAACCAGTTGTCATTTAGGGCTTAAGCTTGATGAGGGAGTTCCTGATTCTTGGAACCAGAAGCATCTTTACTGGGAAGACTCCAGTGCTGGTTATTCTGGGCCCCGCCCTGGTTCTGATCACTGTACTGCCTTTGTCGATGAGGGTTTCTTTCCAAACAGGTTATGTCTTGAAAACGTATTTTCCTCTAATTATAAAATTATACATGAATTACTCGATACGAATTTTGCCAAACACTTCGCTGTACATTTTATGCACATCATCTCACTTGCTCTCCAAAACAACGCTGTGAGGTAGAAACTTGCATCTCCATTTTGCAGAGGAGGCAACAGATGCTGAGAAATTGATTTGCCAAAGGCCACTCAGCTAGCACGATGACAGCCAAGAACCAAACCCTGGCCTGGCTGACCCCCAGAGCCTTGTTTATGTCCTGAATCATCATAACGGGCTGCATCTTACTAAAAAAATTAAAATCTTAGGGCAAAAACGATCAGCCATCAGCCTAGCATCCCAGCTGTAAACACCGTGTACACTTAGTGTATTTCTTTATGATCTTATTTTTCTACGCTCATAAATATTTTTGCAGAGTTCTTTAGGTTAAAGTATTTTAAAAGCAGACGTTGCACTGTGCTTTAAAATGCTAACACTATTTCATGAATGGTTCCCCACATCGTTAAATCTCTTCTCCAACGCAACAGCTACATAATATTCTGCTATATTGGGGGGGAAAAAAAGATTAAGTCACTCAACTTTTTCCCATTTATACATTTTTTTCCCCCACATCTAAATTGTTCTCCTGCCCTTTGTTGAATTTGAGTATTTTGGGTGGTTGGTTTATTAGCCATACTTTTTTTTTTTTTTCTCCTTTTTGGTGGATTCTCTGGGGTTTACCTCTAGCTTACCCCAGTCTTCCTTCAAGTAATACCACACCACCTCATGTATAATATGAGAATCTGACACACAACAACCTTACGGCATTTGCCTTTGTGCTCTTGTTGTTGTAGGCATTACTTTTTTCAAAACCCCACAGTATGTTGCTATTACTTTTGCTTTGGATTGCCAAGTGTTTTCAAATGATTAAAAATAAGAAAAGAATGTTTTGTTTTGTTTTGTTTTAAGAAAAGAATGTTCTGTATTTATCCTCATGTAAGATCAGTAATGTTTCTTTCTTCAGTGTTTGACAGAATTGACCAGTGAAGCCATCTGGGCCTGGAATTTTCTTGGTGGGAAGCTTTTAAAAGGGGCACTTTCGTGGCTCAGTCTGTTAAGTGTCTGCCTTGGGCTCAGGTCATGGTATCGGGGTCCTGGGATCAAGCCCCACATTTGGATCCCTGCTCAGTGGGGAGTCTCCTTTTCCCTCTCCCTCTGCCTGCCGCTCCCCCTGCTTGTGCTCTCCCTCTCTCTCTCTCAAATAAATAAATAAAATCTTTAAAAAATAAAGTATAAATTCAGTTTTTAAAAATTCATATAGGGTGTTTCATATTCTCCATTTCCTCTTGGGTCACTTTGGGTAATTTGTGTCTTTGGAGGAATTTTCCCATTTCATTTAGGCTGCCAATTTTATGGGCATAAAGCCTTTCATGATATTTCCTTAGGATCTTTTTTCTTTTTTTTTCTCTAAAATGTGTTTATTGGGATAATTTTCCACTTATCTGGATTCAGGGTGCTTTTAGCTCTGCCTCCGTCTAAAGGAGCACCCTTCTGGAAGCCTCATTTTTCCTCCCGTAGGCTGGGAAAGGACAATAGCTAAAGATGGTGATTTTGTGGCATTCACATGCATGAGTAGGAGTTGGGGCTCTGTACCAGGTGCTTCCCCTGTCCTCTTCCCAGGATGGGTGGAGGACGTCCTTTGAGAGGGTCATGTTCTCATGGGGAGGTCATCATGGTTGGAAAGGCTAATTATCTCTTTAATGCATTAGGATTGATAGTGATGTTCCTCTTTCATTACTTACCTTGGTAATTTGTGTCCTAGTGTCTTCTTGATCAATGTAACTAAAAACTTACCATTTTTTGTCCCTCTCTACAGAACGTCTCTTTTTTCTGCCTACTTTTAAGACTTTCTCTGTATTGCTGATTTTCAGCAGCTTGATAATGCATTGTTATGGTTTTCTTATGTTTACTCTATTTGGGTTCATTCATCAAAAAACCTGGGGATTTTTACCAAATTTGGAACATTTTTGGCAGTTATGCCTCTCAGTTTACATACATCACATCGTTTCTTATCCTTACTGTTTCTATCGTGGATTTCACTTGGCGTAAAATCCAAAGTCCTTACTACCAGCCAGCACCAACTACCAGACACAGAAGTGAGACCACGTGGCTCATAAGATGACAGCAGCTGCCTGAGTGATCCCACACGAGACCAGCTGAAGAATCATCCAGAACAACAACGTCTAGGCACATCAGAACGAATAAAGTTTGGTTCTATTCCATTAAGTTTGTGTTATTTATAATGCAGAAACAGATAATCGAAATTGACTATGGCCTATCAATCCCATCAGGATCTGGCTCCCTACTAGCTCCCTTCCTCACCTCCTTTCACACTCCCTCTCATTCTGTGCAGCCCTCTGTCTTACTTGCTGTTCCCCAAACAGGCCAGCTCTCCCTGGACCCTCCTCCCTGAGACAGCTACAAGGCTCGCTTGTTTACCGAGCCCTGACCTGGCACTTGCTGTACCCCTTGCCCTTGCCTTTCTCTGCTCCATATCACGTATCACTTGACCTACTAGGCATTGATTTGCTTTGTGGCCTAATAATTTTTTGTTAGATGCTGGGCATTGTTAAGTGTCTCTCCCACCAGGACAGGGAGCTCTGTATGGACAGAGATCAGATCTGTCTTATTCACAGCTGTGTCCCAGCTGCTGAAACCAAGCCTGGTCCATAACAGGGCTCAGTAAATATTTGTTGAATGAGTGAATATCTACCCGGTCTTCATTAGCTCGGAAGCCACATCCCAGGAACTTCACAAAGTTCTCTCTCTCCCCAGTTCAGCTCCCAGTGCTGCTCTAGAAGTACAGGGAACAGTGCTTACACATTCTGGAGCCATTTCCATCCAATCCTCACCCCACAGCCCTGGTCCTGCTTTTTTTCATCTCCTGCCACTCCTGTAACTTCATTCTAGCCACTATCTACAAACTTGACATGCCACTGCCCCTGCTCTCTCAACCACAGACCCCAACTCCACTGAGAAGTGGGAGGAAACCACCTTAGAGATCTAGAATAGGGTTGCTTGAGCACTGGGGGTTAGGACTCATAGCCTTTCACATAACACAGATCCACCACATCTGGGCATGCAGGTGTAGACAAGTGGTCTGGGTTGTTGATAGTTTCAACCAACAGCCCTCAGCTGTCACTAGAACCAGTCTGTCCTCCAGCTACAGACCTTTTTGCAGGGGTTAGCTCGTTGGGACTGACTCTGCCTCTCTCAGGGTAGACGTTGTCCTTGGGAGACCCAAGATTCCGTTACCCACTGGCCCCTGGACCATCACAGAAGTCCAGGTATGTCTGAATGAGGTCATTGCCAACACTGGAGATCTGTCTTTAGGCATGTTCTTAGCTCTCAAGTCAATCAGGAAATTCAAGGGGCACCTGGCTGGTTAAGCGTCTGACTCTTGGTTTCAGCTCAGGGCATGATCACAGAGTCATGAGATCGAGCCCCACATCGGGCTCTGCGCTCAGTGGGGAGTCTACTTGAGATTCTCTCCCTCTCCCTCTGCCTCTCTCCCTGCCCACCCTCCCTCCCTCACTCTAAAATAAACAAAAATATCTTTTAAACAATCAGGAAATTCAAAAAGATATTGGATGTAGATGGGGCTGTCAGTATCTCCCAACCATTGTTTACCTGGACCCAGCCAGAGTGACCTAGTAGAGCGATACTGAAATTTACAAAAACTTTGGAAAATCATTGGGGAAAAAATTCATTTCTCCATCCATATGTTAACCAAAATGCTTTGGTGAATATTTTTTTGTTTCTTGCTAGTCATTTTTGCACGTGTACATTTGTTTTCATCTACGTAATGTAATTTGTTTACATTGTGTACCTGCATATTTGTTTCATTTCTTCCCTTGACAGCATAATTAATTTTCCATATTGTTGATAAACTTCAGAACGAACTTGCATTATATTCCTGAAATGGGTAAATCTTGTGTGAGATCTAAATTACATTTTAAAGCTATTGAAAACAAATATCATTTTGGGGGCGCCTGGGTGGCTGAGATGGTTAAGCATCTGTCTTCGGTTCAGGTCATGATCTTCTGGGTCATGGGATCGAGCCCCGTGTCCGTCTCCCAGCTCAGCGGGGAGTCAGCTTGTCACTCTTCTTGCTTGTGCTTGCTCTCTCTCTCTCTCTCAAGTGAACAAATAAAATCTTTTAAAAAAACCAAATGATGTTTTTAATGCAAGAAGGAAAGATGGCTAGTGTTAAAGGATAGGGAAGAGCATGGTCTAGGAAGGTACTGGCTGGAGCCAGTCTCTGGCAGGCAAGGAAGGTATCTGGCCAGAGGGGAGCAAAGGACTCTCACACAGTAGCTGTGGACCAGGCAGGTGGGATGAGACCGTGGGGGTAGCTCAGGCACCAGACACAGACACCCCATACTAAATCCTGACTACTCCTCTGTCCCCTTGAGAACTTGGGTTATTACTTCACCATCTTGAGCTTTGATTTCTCCATCTGTAGGATGGGATCATAATGGGTCCTTCCTCCCGGGGATATCAGAGGACCCCCCGGGGCATAGGCGAGCTGTTGGGACAGACCCTGGTCTCCATCCTCGAGCCACACAAGAGCCATGGCAGCATCAGGGAAGCTAGTCACTGCCTTTATGTGCACCCCGGGTGCACCGTTCCAAAGGCCCTTTCTCCTCCTTCTTTACACTGTGGGACCTTTGCAATCATGGTGAGTAAAGGAGGGGGAAGGAGAACTCAGACTTGAGTTCAAATCTTGCCTCTGCACTTCCTAACCAGTGACCTGGGGTGACCTCTTTAGCATTTGGCTTCAGTGTCCTCAGGTATCAAACCAGGATAATCATAGTGTCCGCCTCACAGGGGCTCTTTAAGAGGCAGCAGCCATGGGTGTCAGGGCTCCAGGCTTTCAGCCACGGTTGTTAGCCCATGGAGCATGCCCGCAAGGGAAAAGGCACTCCCTGGATGTGTCTGGTCAGTGACAATTTGATTTTTTGCATTTTACTTATCAGCAGCCACTGGCTCAGAGCTAATGAGCCCTAGACCCTGACAAGCACCACTTTCTTGTCCTTCAAGGTGGAGGAGGACATCCTCCAGCTTTCCCTAAATGCTCTGCCCTGAACATTCCTGGGATGGGTTCCATCTACCTTGCTGACTGCAGGCACCCTGTGAGCCGTGAGTGTGCACACTGTGACCCCTCTCTATCCCCCAGCACTCAGCCCAGGATCTCACAGATCAGAGGTTCTAGATGAAATTACAGTAAATGAATGAATTTTCCCATCCCAGCTTAGCTATTATTTTATTACTGTTTCTAAATCCACCCCGTCTCCGTCCTCTAGCTCCTGGGTGGGTGGAGGAGGGTTTCTCACCTACAGGATCCTGAGAAGTCAGATGCTGGGATGCTGGACCTCAGTCTTGAGCAAGGACCCCCAGACCCCTTTCATCTCCTGGGGCAGGGGAGACAAGGAGAGATCCAAGCCACCCACCAGCCAGCCATGCTCACCTTCCAGGCCTCCCCTGCTGTTAGAAGAAGCAAAACATTCCTGTTCCAGGCAGAAGATGGGGGTGGTTTGGGGTGAGACCCAATGCTCGTACACGCTAAAGCACAGCTACACACACCGTCAAGCGCACATGTCTTCGGTGGACAGCTCGATGAGGGGTCTCCACCTGTGTAAGCACCAGTCAGATGAAGACAGGGAACATTTCCAGCGCCCAGAAGGTTCCATGGTGCTGCCGTGAGACTCAGAAATCATAGGGCTGGGGGGAAAAAAGACACCTTGCTTCTTTTTTAAAAATCGAAGAGACACATTGGGCACATGGGAAAGTGGAGAAAGCTGAAAGCCACCGAGGCCGCCCAGTCACCGTGCGGGCGGCAGGGACCACGGAGGGCCTCTTGCTTGCTTGTTGAGAGCTCTGGGTGGTGGCTGGTTCCCGCCCGGCGGGATTCCCTGAATGAGTGAATGAGAGAACAAACGAAGGAAGGAGATTGCACCTGCCTCTGCTCTCAGCTGATTTCTCCTGAGATATTTAACTCACATATGGGCGACATGCACGGCAGGGGCGGCGTGGTAGGGCGGCCTGCCCCTGGGGCACGAGGTCCAAGGGTGAGCCCCCTTTCCAGTCCAAGTGTTCTGGTGCCTGCACTGTGGGAGTAGTAGCAGACGTGAGGAGCTGCCACAGGCCAGGCTTCCTGGGACGGAGGCCAAAGTCTCAAGTGACAAAGGTGAGGTTGAGATCATGTCGCGTCCTGCCCCAAAGCTTGCACTCCTGGGCCAAATGCTGGCATCAGATTGTCCTCCTCTGACGGCAGCCTCGCTCCCCGCTTCTCCCCGTTCCCCAGGCAGACTCTCCTTTGCTCCTGGGAAACCCCCATCTCCCCAGTTGCCCTTATTGATAGTAACGAGCACTGGAATAAAGTCCCAGAGCCCAGGCGCTGGCCGGCCCACAGGCCCACCTGGTGGGGCCCGCTGTTGGCCTCACCTGGATCTCAAGGCCCCAGGCAGCTGCAGGGAGGAGTGGCTGGGCCCGGTGGCCAAGGCCCAGGCTCAGAGCTGATCTGCACGCCTCTCAGGCTGGGGAAAGGGCTCGCCCGGGGTCAGCCCAATCGATATCTCATCTGTGGCTCTCCTAGCGGAAGTGATGGCTATTGGAACATGGTAATGGGTGTTGTCTTGTGGAAGAGACTAATCTTCCCAGCTGTGGAGGGCTCCGCAGGTGGCCCACAGCTCACTGCTGCCGCTGGAGCACATTTAAAGCTACAGCAGCCTCACTGCGTCCATCCGGGATTTCCAGCAACTTCCTGGCTCCAGTCTGGGAGGTGATCCCGACCCATCCTCCCAAGCACCGGTGGGGAGACTGAAGCAGTGATTTGCCTGAGGTCACACACTCAGAAGATGGCCCCAGAGGTAAATTCTGGTCTCCAGATGCCTCATCCCGTACAGGGGATGCTGGCCACGGCAAACTCATGGCCATGGGCCATATTTGGCCCTTGGGTATGTTGGGGTTTCCCATTGGCTGACTCAGTGCTTCTTGAAACGCTGGATTTCAAATGCCATGAAATTTGGCCACAGTCCCTACCATGCCTTAATGTCTCACACTCCTCCAGCTTGCCTCATTTCATCACCTGTCTGGACTTGGATTAGTAAGACTAAGGTCTTAGCATAGTGGGATGAAGAGGAAGAGAATCAGCCTTGTCCCCTGGAGAAGTGGGATCCCTGCTCAGTCTTCCTTCTCCTGGCTCACAAGCCAGGGAGGTGACAGGCTGTGAGCCCTGAGACAGCAAGGGCCTCATCTATCTTGCCCATTGTCATGGTGGATGTCCCGTGCACATTTCAAAACTCTTCACTGAGCAGCCACTATGTCCCAGGCCCCGGGACACAGCAGCCCAGCTAACACAAAGCCCTTTATTCTAATGGCTTCATGGGTGCCTCCAGGAACTTGGCAGTGAGTACTGACCCTCGAATGGTGGAGCCCCAGTCACCTGTTACCCCAGGCAGCTTGATGTCATGGAAATTTGCTGAACTGACTCGGCCACTAATTTGCCCTGTTCCCCCATACGTAAAACAAAGGGTCAGAATTTTAACAATTACCAGGTTCCCTTTCTTTTCAAGTGTCCTTTTTATAGCCTGTGAGGCTGTGGAAGCCCCTCATGGAGCTCCCTGCTGCTGACAGCCGGGAGAGCTCCGTAGGGCCAAGCCATAGGACTTTGGACTTGACACCGGCCCACCTGTCCAAGTTCTGGCATCGCTTGGGTATACCAATAGGAAAGGACTCCGGGTCGATGTCTTCTATGCCTTTTAAATTGGCATATTTGACACAGGGAGTGGGATGTTTCTTGAGATACAGGCGGATTCCCAAGGCAGGCCTCTGAATCTGGGGCCCAGAAATGCCCCTGTTTTAACAAGCTCCCTGGTTTACGCTGATGCCCACTAGAATTTGGGAGCCACAGGCCTGGCAGATGGAGGCTGACTGCATCCACAGAAAGGGAGGCTTGATACACGGGCTCCCCGGTGCTTCCTCGTTACTGGGCCGGGCTTTGTGGGAGCTGGGCTGGGTGGAGGGCTGCGAGTTTGCTCAGGATGGCACAGACTCTGCCCCCACTGGCCAGCCTCCTTGGAGAAGATAGCCGAAGCTGCCGGGGCCTTCGAGGGCTCCCTGCACAGCCACAGTAACACCAGCGAGCACAGCGGTTGCCACAACTCAGGCAGACCTCCCTGAGTCTCGATTTGCTCATCTGCAAAATGGGCCCAAGACAGTCCTTATCTTACAGGGCTGTCCTAAGAAACAAATGATGCACGTACAGAGCTTAAAACAGGCCAGGCTCCTGGTAGCTGTTCAGCAAATGAGAACTGTTTCATTATTAGTGCTCATCACAATTCCACAGCAAACCCCTCCACCCCCGCCCCCGCATGGTTCCCCTCCCTCAGCCCCTCCCCCACACCACGGCCCTGGGGGTCAGGGGTTTCAATTGTGACTAATCATAACACCAGCCACCCGCACTGGGGCTAACAGGGACCCAGCCGGGCCACTCAGTTAAGACGGTAATGAAGCGGCTGGGAACAGGAGGCCTTTCCATCTGGGACCTCAGCTGACCCGACTCCTGCCTGAGGTCTGAGAAATCCCTGTGTGCACCCTGCCCCCCACCCCACCCCCCAAAGCCCAGCTGTTTATCCCTGGTGCGATCATTTATTTATGTCCACGTTCCCCTGGCACAGATCCCGCCCCCAGTTCCTGCTGGTCTCCACTGGCCTTCCCCTGGGCCTCGCTCTGTCCCTGCCAGGCCCGTTCATGAAGACAGATGTCCAGGGCCGTGGCCCCAAGGGAGGCAGCCCCCAGCCCTTCGGCACCGCTCTGAGGATGAGGTGTGGGCGATAAGACAGAGGTAGGTATGTGGCTCCCCATTCGTGGGGTCGGAGTGACCCAGGGGAGACACTCTACAGTTGTGGGTGAGAGATTAGCTTACTTGTCAGTTCCTTCCTCTTGCTGGGCAACTCGCCCCAGGGAAACAGGGATGCTGTATTTAGTCCATGGTTATTTGTTATATATGTCCCGTTTATCCTGCCCAGCTCTGGGTGCTGGAGACACAGGGGAAGGAAACACAAGCTCCCCCACATACCAGATAACACGTGGTAGAGGAGGAAACAGAAATGAGATGGGGTGTCATTTAGATAGGGGAATCAGGCAGACCTCTGAGGGGCGCAGCAGAGGGAGCCATGTGAAAAGTGCAGGGAAGGGCATTCCAGGCAGGGGGAACAGCATGGTTAAGACCCAAGGTTTGAGGAACCAAAAGGTTTGAATTGGCTCAGGAGAGAGAGGGAGAGACATGGTGAGGCCTTATGAGTCTTGGACTTATTTTAAGAGCACTGGGAAGCCATGCTTCTTTCCTGTGGCCGAGAAGAGCCAGGTCAAGAGGCAGCCAAGCCATTCCCAAACCCAAGAATCTGCTCTCAGGGATCTAGGCCCCTCGGCAGCCCCAACTCCCCTGTCGTGTGCCTGGGGCTCAGTGAGACTGATGGCCCTGCTCCTGGGAGCAGCTGCCCCCATGTACCCTGGACAGCCCCCGAGGGGTAGGATCTCACTAGGGAGCGGGGTCCCTGCTCCTTCTGAGGCCTCCCGACAAGGCAGCTTTGTCTGCCGGCGCTGAGGACCCCAGTGCTCCTCCCCAGGCCCCTGCAGCGGCCTGAGGGGCAGCTCTGAAAGGCGGCTTTATCTGTGTCCTAGGCCAGATTGCTGGGAAGCGGGCGGACCCGGCGAGCCCACGAAACCGGGCAGCAGTGGGAGCCCCGGGTCCCCGGGCTATAAATGCAGAGAGAAGCTGGGGACAAAAGGGTGCCCCGGCAGAGCAGCAGGTCAGAGCCTGACCTCAGGGGAAGACGAGAAGACGACACAGGCATTCCCATCCCTCCTCACCACCCCTGCAATTTGGTCACTCCATCGCTGTGGTCAGTGACATGGCCCTTTGTGCGGTCCCCGTCCTGTGGGAGAAAGGAGGCAGGTAAGGCTGGGGCGTCCGTAACCAGATCTCCTGGGCCTTCTCTGGTCCTGGGAAACACCAGGGAGTGGGAAGGAACAGGTGAGGAGGGCAGCTTTCCACATGAAAAGGAGCTTCGAGAAAGATCTCTGTCCTTAGCCCCCACTGGGCAGACTGGAGGGAGCGTGAATCAGAAAGAGGACCTGCCGGAAGGGCTGCCGTCCCCTGCACAGACTCTCCCTGGACGCATGGGGTGGCACCTCCCAGCCCGGTGTCTGGCCGTCCTTCTGAGCATGGATAATGGCATTCATGATAATGTACAACCATGTACACACACCCACGTGCGGTGTCTCCTTGGGGACCATCTCTCGTGCCCAGGAGACCCTTTGTGGTACCTGCTAGAGATACATGGACCCCAACCCAAGGCTTCCTGGCACGATGGGAAGGAATGGAGGAGAATTTAAAGGACAACATCGCTTATCGCAAGCAAGTCCAATGTTATGTATAACACATGAAATCTTAAATCTGCTTGTGGGCACCAGGGCCACCTGTTACTTTAGGGAAACAACAATCATTCTACAGATGTGGAGGCCTGGAGAGAGCAAGGAGAAGCCCCTGGGCATAGGGCCAGTCAGGCAAAGCCCGGGCTGGAAACCAGGCCGCCTCTGGAGGCACCTCGGCCCCACGGGGGGCTGTGCGGGGCCCAGCAGGGACAGCTGATGCCACCAGGGGGGCAGATGGGCAGATGGCCCGATGGTCTGCTTTTTTTGTGGCGTAGGTCTGTCCGCGTTGGGCACCGGGGCCCTGGCAGGTGTGTCTTCAGAGCTGGAGGAACCCTGAGGGAGGAGGGGACAACAGAGGCTACCAGAAGGGGAAGTGGGATCCTCATGGCAACCACACTCAGCACTTGACCCCAGGTGCTGCTAAACCTGTGCACTTGGGGAGCACCCCAGCCTCAGTTTCCCCTCTCTGCTAAACACACAGAGAGGCAGAGTCACTCGCCCACATTCATAGAGTAAGTTAGGGGCAGAAGTGGGATTTGAACCCAGTATCTGTCAGACTCCAGGGACAGCGGAGGAATGCCTGGGAAGGTGGTGGGGGCCAGGGAGCAAGGCTGGGAGGGAAACTCAAACCCAGTCATCCCCCGCCACACCCACCTCCCCTCTAGCCCCCCAGCAACCATGCCAGTGTGAGATTTCCAGAACAGAGACTGCATCAGCTCTTGCCCCTCCCCCACAAGAGCCAAAACCCTCCCTCGGCTCCTTAAGGCTGGAGGTGCTCCTTGCCACCCAAGGGCCCCAGCCCACAAGCTGTCCAGACCCCTTTGAATTTTGTCTGTGAGCCAGACTGACCTATTTGCAGCTTGTCAACAACACTGCCACCAGCAAGCTGGGTCATGGCGGGGGGTGGGGGGGAGGTTGAGTCTAGCCCAGTTGCCCCACTGTCAGATGGCGCCATGAACCTTGTCCCTCAGAGTCCCTCCAGCAAGGAGGACACATAGAGAGTTCCATGCCAACCCGGAAGTCTGTAGCGTCATTATATGACCACACAGGAGAGCAGATGAACCCCGTCTGATCAGGAACGCTGGGCATCTGGTCCCAGCACCCCCTTCCTTGCCTCCCCTGCCCCAGTCCCCGCTATCCTCAGTGGACGCAGACCCAGCCCCAGATTTCCTAGGGCATGTTAAGATCATGGTTTAAAGCCATCTCTGAGGTCATGAGGTCATGGCAGTTTCTCATCGATCTCTTTGTCCCTCCCTTGGCTGCAGCCCTTTGCCCGGCCAGCCCCCCCAGAGCCATATCAGGCTTCAGCAGCCTGCCCCCTGCCTCACTCCCAAGCTGAGCCCCAAGGAGCCAAAACACAGTGCAGGGCTTTAAAATACCACCCCTGGGGCGATTTACCAGCGGGGGGAGGGGCTGCCCACCCCCTGACCTGGGGAGGGGGGACATAATGCATCTCCCTGGTTTAGCGGGATCAATGGTGCCGTGAAAAACAGCCCCATGTGGGCCAGTTAGGACAGCAGAGAAGGACCCCTTCCCCGGAAGCCCCATGCCGACAGCCACCGAGCTGGGGTCTGTGTGCACGCACAGACTTGGGACATCTCTGGGCTTGCCCACTGCTCCACAGAAATGTCTTGGGCATAAGCCTGCAACAGCCCAGATCATGGAGCCCAGCTGCCTTGGTTTCAGATGGGGAAACTGAGGCTGGGGTGCTCCTCAAGTTCACAGAGCAAGTTCAAGGAGGCTTCTGGATGCCCCCTGGGACACGTGCTCTGCTCAGCTCTTTTGTCTCCTGTGAGCCAAGGTGGCAGTCATGGTATCTGGGATGTCACTGGCATCTTGAAAGGCCAAACTTGGCTCTCCCAGACCCTTCGAGCTGGACCACAGTGGACCCACCGCACCACCGGGGTAGAGCTCCCTGCCTTTGACTCAGGTGCAGCAGAAACCAGACCTTTCGGATAGTCTCTGGCTCAGCCATAACATCCCACCAAGACCAGAAGCCAGAGACACCAAGCTATCCCGTGCTCAGACGTCCTCATCCCAAAAAGAAGAGCAGCCTTTGTTGAGGCAGGAGGTTGCCGAGAGCCCGAAGGCCCTGAGTCCAAATTTTCTTCAGTCCTCATGTGACTGGGATAGAAAATCAGGGCTGGTGATCCATAATGCTGGCCATTGGAATTTTTTTTTAATTAAAATTCTTTTAAATTTAGGCATAAGGTACATACAGTGAGCTGCACAAAGCTTAAGTGTGAAGCTTGATGAATTTTTACTATTTAATACCACCCCCCAAATCCAGACATAGAACATTCCCAGCATCCCAGAAACCCCTTCCTCCCCACTCCCAGTCACTCTCCCTCCGAGGGTGTGTTAGTCACCTCCTGCCGTGTAACAAATGACCACAAATTAAGCAGCTTTAGACAACAGTCATGTAGGATCCCCCAGTTTCTGTGAATCAGGAGTCTGGGCACGTCTTCCTGGGTCCTCCGCTCAGGGTCTCCCAAGGCTTCAGCCAAGGCGTCAGCTGGGCTGTGCTCCTTTCTGGAGCTCAGGGCTGTCTTCCAAGATCTCATGGCTGTTGGCAGAATTCTGGTCCTCGCAGTGGTAGGACCGAGGTCCCGGTTGCCCCGCTGGCCGTCAGCCGGGGGCTGCTTTGGCCACATGAACGGCCTCCCAGGCAGTTCACACTCCTACAAGCCAGCTGGAGAGTTTAAGGCTTCTGCATGATGAAGTCCGATCTACCCGCAGGATGAATTGAAAATTAAACAGATACAGAACCTCCATTACACCTGTAAAACTCCTCACCTCTGTCAGGTGCTGTGGTCAAAAAGCAAGTCACTGGTCCCATCCACAGTCAAGGGGAGGGGATTACACCAGCTGTAAACATGGTGGGTTGGAATTACAGGGGGATCACTCTAGGGTCTGTTGCCACAAACAGTGATGACTATTGTAAGGTCTGTCACCATCAGTTAGAACTCCTCCCCCAAAGAAAGCACACAGTGTCTTGGCTTCAGTCTCCTCTCCCTCACTCGACCCTGCCTCTGTGAGATTTATCCACCTGTTGCCCATGTCCACAATTTGTTTCTTTCGCAGCTCTGTAGCATTTCAGCAGGGGAATGCACCATTGATGGCCCCATCCTCTGCTGGTGGATATTTGGGTGGGGTCTACTTTCTGGCTATGAACACAAGCTGCTAGCCTGTGGGATTCTTGCCTGGATTCTAGAACAGCAAGAGGACATCAGTGGGAAAACCTGGAGAAATCGGAGTAAAATCTGCAGCTTAATGAATAATAGTGTACCAACGGTCATATCTTGGTTTGACAAATGGGCCATGGTTCCATAGGAGATGTTAACAAGAGGGAAACCAGAGGAAGAGCATAGAGAAGCTCTCTTCCCTCTTCTTGCAACATTTATGTAGATCTGAAGTTATTCCAAAATAAAAGTTGTATTGAAGAAGCAAATAAATCAAGCCTCTAGGAAGCATCTGCTACTGGCCATGGTAGAGAAATGGGCACACAACTAGCCCTCCCACCATAAACACCCAGAAAACTGGGCAAAGAGGCAGCTGTTTTCAGGAAGCGTGAGACTGTAATCCTTGTGAGAAGGGAGACCCAAGAGCCCTATAGTCACCTAGCTCTCTGCCTGGGGCCAGTTTCCCAAGCACAAATCAGAGAGCAGAGCATGGGTCCCAGCTGAACAGAAGCATTCCACTAAGCTGGGGAGACAGAGGTCAAGATTGGGGAGCTCCTGGGGCTGCAGAAGAAGGTACTGCACAGGGGTGGGTTTTGAAGCAAGTAGGTAGTCCAAATATGGGCTGCCCATTCCCAGGACAAGACTACTTGAGTCTTCCCAGAGATCTGCTGCTATGGGGTGGGGAGGGAAACAGAGATATTGCTGTGCTATGAGCAGTCGGAGTCCCAGCCCAGCCAGAGAGGAGAGACCTCATTAACATCCTGGGCATCCAGCGTTGATATCAGAAGAGGAATAAGGACCTCAGGAATAAGGATCATGTCCTAGAGTAAGCCTGCATGCCCTAATAATTCCTAAAAGCAAGCCGTGACAAGATCTATGAGGGGTAGGGCAAAATTTGGAGTTTGAGTCCTACCAAGTTAGAGTGATTTGAAAAACACGCTGGTCTATCCACAGATCTGCTCTAACAAGACATAAAACAAAGTATGGCTAAGTTCAAGTTGATCAGCCAGTAATTAAACTGTGTGCTCCAAAAGGAATCAATAGTCCTCCTCAGGAGATAATGGAACCCAATGGTTCCAGGAGATAATGGAACCCAAAAGGTATCATGTACCTTTACAATGTCCAGAATATAATAAAAAATTACTAGAGACACAGGAGGAAAGCTGCTTTGAACAGTCTTCACCTGTTATTACTCAGGATTGGAATTACTGGGTCTCACTGTGGTTTTACTAAAATCATTTATTCTTCTGCTTGAGATGTTAAGAGGAAGGAGCTCAAAACCCAGCCTGTTCCCCAGGCTTTAGACCATTTTAGTATGGTTGTCAAGGGCAAACAATATCCAACACATAGGGCAACTCTGGGCTCCCTTGCCTGCGTGTTTTTACCAGGGTGTTAGGCAGGGCCCCCTGAGGGCTTCCATCTCCCTAACATCGTGGTCCTTCAGTGTGGGTTGGAGCTGGTGCCCTCAAATGAAGTCCAGCCTTGTTGTGGTGGTGGTTGTAAACCTCTCTTGGGTCACCAGGGCCAGGGAGAAGAAAAACAAAATCACATCTCAGCCAGTTGGACAAATTACCCTTAGAAAATGGCCATCCATGATTTCCATCCAGCTCTGCAAGTGTCCATTCTCTCCCACCCCTCCTTCCTTACCTCACTCACACAGGATGGCAGGAATTGGAGCCCTTCACAGTTCGGATCATGTCCGCAGCCAATGCGACAGGGACCCAATGGGAGAGAGAGACAGTTCACCTACTGGCACAGGGGGCACTCTACACATCGTGGCACTGGTGGGTTGTGTGCCAAGGATTGGACTAGCCCTGGTTGGAGGCGGGGGGGCAGAAGAGACAGAAAGAAATACGACCTGGCCCCTCTCTTAAAGGAGAGAACAACTGGGACAGAGGAGGTGTTAATGGATATGCGCTGGATGGATGGATAATGGATGGATGGATGGATGGATGGATGGACGGATGGATGGATAGACGGGTGGATGCATGAATGAAGCTGGAGAAGACACCTCATTCCCTTCTCTGATTGTGGGATGGAGAAGGAGGAAAGGAAGACAGTGGAAGGTCAGTGTTTGGTCCTGCCTCAGTCATTCTACGACCTTCCAGTCCACCAGGTGATGAAGATGCCGGTAAGCAAACCAAGTTTCTATGCCCATGGGACCCCATGCTCAGCGAGCAGGGGAGCCGATCATAGACCTGGAGCCAAGTATATAAGAAGTCAATGGGGCTAGAAAGAAACATGAAGCAGAAAAAAGAGGTAGAGAGTGATGGGAAGGAACTATTTTTTTTTATTGGGCCTTCCTTTACTATAATTACCTCCATGGTGGTGAATTTGGCCTCCCCTCTGATAGCCACTGTATTACTTGGTCATTGAAAATGGCATTTAAACCCTCTACCTACTTTGACATTGGCATCCTAGAGAGTGAAGATACCTGCCCATAGGTCAGAGTCTGGGTTATCTATGAGTATCACCCGGAGGAGGACCATCTGCTATGCTTCCATAATGGTTGAATTTTCTTAAATTTTAATTGTGGTAAGAACGTATAAAATGGACTCTCTTAGCATTTTTGAGTGCACCATTCAGTAGCATTAAGGACATTCGCATTGCTAAGCAACCGCCACAGCCATCTGACTCCAGAACTCTTTCATCTTGCTCAACTGGAACTCTGTACCCACTTAACACCAACTCCCCATTCCTCCCTCCCCTCGGCCCAGGAGGAGACTATTTAAACAGGGTCTCGAGGGAAGCTTTCTAAACTGGTGACATTTGGGGAGTGACCTGAGCTAGTTCCTCAGATATGTGGAGAGGAGTGTTCAGAGCAGCAGATGCAAAGGCCCTGAGGTAAGACTGGGCTCATGGATTCAAAGAGTGGCAAGGGGGATGCTGGTGGGGCAGTGAGTAGAGGAGAGAAGGGGAGCAAAAAGAGGGAGGAGGGCAGGGGCGCCTGGGTGGCTCAGTGGGTTAAAGCCGCTGCCTTCAGCTCAGGTCATGATCTCAGGGTCCTGGGATCGAGCCCCGCATCGTGCTCCTTGGTCAGTGGGGAGCCTGCTTCTCTCTCTGCCTCTACCTGACTCTCTGCTTGCTTATGATCTCTGTGTCTCTCTCTGTCAAATAAATAAATAAGTAAAATCTTTAAAAAAAAAAAAAAAAGAGGGAGGAGGGCAGATCATGCGGCATCATGTGGGCAGAAGAGGACTTTGGCTTTTGCTCTGAGGGAGAGGAAGGGTGTCTGGAAACTTTGAGGGAGAGGTGTGTCCTGATCCCCTGCCCTTTCAATACATAGTCTCTGCCGGCTGCTGAATGAGGAGCCTGAGGAAGGGGCTCAGTTTGGAGACCATTAGGAGGCTACTGCTTGGTACAGGAGATCCATGGTAGGGGCTTGGGCCAAAGTAAGGTGGAGGTGGTGGTCAGGGTGGGGGCGGGATCCATTCTGAAGGTGGAGATGCCAGGAATGGCTGAGGACTAGATGTGGGGGCAGGAGATACAGAGGAGCTCAGAGGGCACCAAGGTTCTGGGCCTGTTGAATTTTGTAATTCTTGACTTTTTCTTACAGTGAGTGTGTGCTACTGTCGTAATGAGAAAGGGCAGGAGGGGGAAGCTGTATCTTTTACTCAAGCGGGAGAAAAGCTCTCTGTTGGAGGCGATCCGGGCGGTGAATGGCAGGAGGTGCCATCTTTCCCTGCACCTGCTGCGTCTCCACCCAGGGCTTGCAGGGATGTGGACAGAGGAGCAGGCCCAGAGCAGGGGTTGGGGGTGGCGCGAGGACCAGAGGCAATAAGGCTTTGGTGAGTTGAATGAAATTCGGGCTCAAGATGGAAAGAGCCTCTTTCTCCTCCATCCCTGGATTCTCGGCCCAGACTGGGTCCCCTCCACAGCCGATTCCTCCTGGGCAAGGACTGTCCCTGGCACCTGCCTTCATCCCCGCCTTGGTCACCCGCTATGTTTTCCAGTATTTACAGGGAGAGCTGGCGCCCCTCCTGGGGTCACCCCTGTGTCCAGCATCAACCGGGCTCTGTGGCTCTGGCTGTGCCCTTCCCACCTTTGGGGCTCTGTCCTCTCAAAGCATTCTCACTCCTCTTCTGCACCCAGATGCCTCTCTTCCTTCTCTCTCTGTCCCCAAGGCTCGGCCTCCAGGGCTCAGTGTCCCTCCCCCATCCCTAGCCCCTTGCAGAACTTGGGGTCCATAATCAAAGCCCAAAAAATACTTATCAGATGATATATAAACCATAGAGAGTCGGCTAAAAAGCTGAAAAGGCTCCACAAAGGAGCTAGTATCCAAAAGAGGTTTCAAAAATGGATAAAATTGCTCAATAAGCAAAGACAGAGTAACAGAAGTTTCCAAGGAGGGAGCTCGCTGTGAACCCGGAAATGGAGGGAAGAGAGTGCGTGCCAGCATCATGAAACAGCAGAACAAAACATTTTTAATCCTTTTTCCAAACAGAAAGCTTATTAATGAATAACTATCTATCTGGATGGATGGGTCGACGGACAGACGGGCAGACAATGGGTTAAATCAAATCTTCTCCTTTTAAGGAAGCAGAAACTGAGGCCTAAAGAGAAAGAGAGACTTAAAAAGATGGCTGCAGTGAATCGAGGCTACGGTAAGCCGCTTTAACTCCAGACCATGTCCCACTGCCTGCCCTTGTGTTACAGACGCCCATCAGCCATGCTCGGAGGCTACTCCCTTCCGCAGGTAGATACTCCCTTCTACAGGTAGCTACTCCCCTCCATAGGTAGCTGCTCCCTTCCACGTAGCTCTTCCCTTCCACAGGTGACTTGACTACTCCCCTCCATGGATAGTTACTCGCTTCCCTAGGTGTCTACTGCCCCTCCACAGGTAGCTACTCCCCTCCACAGGTAGCTACTCCCTTCCACAGCAGCTACTTCCTTGCTCATTACTTTTTACCAAACCTGGAGCAAAAGCCCTGGGTGTGAGGGTGGCGAGGAGACAGGCCCTTTGTCCAAGCCTCAGCCCAGGTGGGGTTGGGGGGCTCCCTCCTCCCTGCTCCCTCTGCCATCTCTCTCGGTGACTTTTGTCCTTGGATCATCTGCGCGCTCAGAAGAGGTTTCATTCTCTGGCGACAGGGCGGCCATTAGGAAGAGGCGGGCGCATTACCCTCTCAGCGCACAATGCTTGGCTAATTCAGTTATTCTCTTTCACCTGAAGACTCTTTGCAGCCGGAGCCTCCCCTTCGGTACAGGGCAGGCCCCATCTGTCGGACAGTTTGCTCCAATGTCTCCGGCCATTATGCCTCCACTCGGAGGACCGGATGGAGCGCGTGCAAGCGAGCGAGCGTGTCTGCCTCTCTGCTCTCTCTCCCTCTTGTCTCTTTATCATCCTCCCAGGGCTGAACAGAACTTGCTTCAAAGAATGATGTCAGATGTGTGCCAAACAGACCAATAAAACCTAATGCACTCACTCCCCTTTGTCTGCCCACTCTCCTACAGAACATTTCCCACTCAGAAAGCCACTTAAAACACATCAGCAGTAACTCCACAAAACAGCCACTTGTTGGCTAATTGTGCGAAGCAGCTGCCAGCAGGGCTGGGGGAGGGGCAGACGGGGACCTCCAGCCAGCTCAGCCCTCAGGCTGCACTTCTGGGAGAAGCCCCTGGGTGCCCCACTGAGCCCAGCTCCTGGGGCAGTGTGCCTGGCCTGGGCACCGCCTGCGTCCCCTGCCTCTGCACCAGGAGGCCCCCCCCAGGAGACAAGAGACAGCCCTCCCTGGGTGGGGTTGGGGGACACTCCTGGGTGGGAAGGAGAAACAAGCCTGGGACCAAGAGGCTGGAATTCTCTCCTACCTCCTGCCAGCTTGCTGTGGGGCCCTGGGGGGTTCACTGCCCATCTCTGAGCCTAAGCTTCCCCATTGATCCCCATATAGCCCCATATATTGCTTGGGCCGTTTGGAGTATGGCTTTACAGTCTCTTCCAGCTTCTAGATGCTGCCCGGTCTAGCACTCGGGATCCTCAGGCAGACCCCATCTCAAATCCTGCCTCGGTACAGACCTGCTGTGTGACCTGTTGCTTCAGCCTCTCTGAGCATTACTTTCCTCATCGAGAGCGTGAGCTAATGCCATGCCTGGTCTCATCGGGTACTGCAAGAATTCGCCCAAGATGTGCCTGTGTGGATCTTGGGACCAGGAGCCCAGGCCCTCCACTGTGCTCAGGAGCTCACAGTCTAAAGGATGGCGGCGGCTGGGACCCCATAACAGGGCACCCGGAGCCAGTCTCAGGAATCAGGGTAGGTAAAACTGAGATGGAAGGGATAAGAACCAAAGCAGCACAGGGTTTGGGCAGAGGCAGGGCGGGATCATGGTTGGGAGGAAACAGTATATACAAAGGCCCTGAGGCTGGGCTGAATTGGAAGATCAGAAAGGAGCCTAGATGGAAGGGGTAGAGAAATGACAAGAGCTGGCTCAGAAGCACCCTGGAGCTTGCTTTTATCCAGAGGGCAATAAGGAGCCATGGAAGGCATGAGAGCAGGAAAGTGTTCCCACTATATTTCTCTTTTTCAAAGACCCAGGCTGCCTCCCAGGTGGAAAGACTTTGGGGAGTAGGGGACAGAGCAGAAGCAGGGAGCTGCCTAAGCAAGCACTGGCTGGGTGGCCGAAGTGACAGTCCTCCCTTGGATGGAAAGAAGAGGGAGCCAGTGTTCCTTGCTCTGGTTTCTGGGGATCCCTTGCTCCCTGGTCCCACTGGTGTGGCTACTGCCCAGCCCGGAGAGACAGGGGTTAAATGCCAGTGCTTCACAGAAATGAGAGGACTATAGGTTTGCCAGTGGCCTGTTCCTTCTGTCCCATAGGCTCTGGTGCACCCTGCTTTCTCTGGGCTCAACTGTCACAGCAGTGCCCGGTATCCAGACTCCATTAGGGAGCCCCAGGCAGCAGCTCCAGCTGTCAGACCAGGGGTTCCCAGGGGGGCAAGTCCTCACCCCTGTGTCTGCACTTGAGGACAGCTCTGTCTGCCGCTCGATGTGGCAGCCACCTCCTGTCCCTTCCCCAGAGGTGCGGGCACGCGTGGGCTCCAGGTCCGGGCAGCCTGGGTTTGAATCCCATGCCAGCCACTTCCGGCTCCTGGACCTGGGATGCGATGCTCAAACCCTCCGAACCTCCATCCTCCGGTATCCCACCTGCCCAGGGAAGTCAGCAATGGTGGCTCCCCAGAATTCCAGGAGAAGTTCCAGGGAGACCCTGGGCTGGGAGGAAGGGCTCAGCAAACTGGGGCCACTACTACCATTCCCAGCTTCCACGGCCCCGCCTTTCCGTGCTGCAAGGAACCAGTGATTTCACGACCACATCTTCTACTTCTGCCTTTGACTTTGGCTCTGGCAGCTCAAAGCCAAAGTGAACCGTTGGTCAAAATCACTCGCTCTTCCCAGGTTCCTGGTGTGATAACTGGCCCCCTTGACCGTTGCTTCTGGTGTCTCCTCTGTCTTTTCTTTGTAAGCTTGATTTTAATGGTCCTTTGTGCATGTGATGTAAGGGGGACCGAGTTGCCCATGAAAATAACTTAATTGCTTTTTCTGATTTTCAAAGTAAATTTGCTCATTAGGAAAAACATCCAGACAGCACAGAAAGCGAGACAGAAGCAAAACCACGAGATGATTTTGAAGCAGCCTCAGGTAGCTGGGACCAGAGTTGGAATAAGGAGGCCCTCTCTTTATAAAACTGGGGTGCTCCCTGCCTGCCCCACCCTCCCCCTGTCTGGGCTCCCTGGCTCCAACCTTCCAGCCCCGCTGACATCCTTCCCTTTCCCATCCACATCCTGCCCACCCCATAGCCCCAGCTCAGGATCTTGCTCCCTAGACCGCGGCGGCCCGGGGCTGTCTTTCCTTCCATTGAGCTCGGCTCTTTTCCTTTCAAGGGCATTTACGGAGCCTCTTTCTTAGATCCAGCTGTATGGACTCACTTTCCATGTGCGGCTTTCTCCCTGAACATCACTAGTAGGGCATGATTTCATTACCTGGCCTCTAGACTTGTCCAAGGCCTGCATGATCAGCTCCGGGGTGGGGGTAAGGGGGCAGATCCACAGCTTCTATCTCCTGGTAGCCCTGGCCCAGCCTGTTCCCGAGCAGGACCTCAGGGCTCCCGCAGGAAGGGCAGCAGCCATGGGTGGCATGGGCTAGACACCAAGCCAAGCCCTTTGCACACACGAGCTCATCTGATCTTCACAATAACCGTGGGAAGCAGGCGTTGTTATTACCCCCACTTTGCAGATGATGAAACTCAGATCAGACAGGCTAGAAAGCTTGCCCCAGGAACGACAGTGGCAGAGCTTCGAGCCAGGATTCAAACCTGAGTCTTTGAGGCCAGGGCCCAAGCTCTGAGCTCCTACACGGGACTGGCTCTTTGCACGACTCTGGTCCTACAGGGCAGGTGATAAATGCCCTCATCGAGGTGTACCCAGGATGGGAAGGGCAGTGCCAACATCCACAGGGGCCTGGGAAGGCTTCCTGGAGGAGGTGATGCTTCACTGATTTTTGAAGAATGCATAGGTATAGGAGTCAGCCAGGTGGAAATCAAGGAGAAAGCATTGGGAGGTGAGGAAATCGGCTCTGGGATCGGCCACAGGTATGAGTCGGTTATGGGTGGGAGAGCCAAGTGCAGGGATTCGTGTAGGGAAGGGCTGGGAGGCGAGCTGAGAGGCGATCCGCTGGCTGCCTCTGCCAGGCCTTAAATACCCCGTACAAGCCTTTGGACTTGAGCTTTCCGGCCAGCGGTTCCAAACGGGCTCACTGGAATTCCAAGGGGTCTTAGAGCCTCCCAGGCACCCTGGAGGAAGAGAATTGGAAAGGAGGTGGCCCCAGCCCCCACCCTGGCCTCAGACAAGGAATCTGTACTTTCGTTGGTTGTAGGATTAGATTTCCTGCGGAAGATTTCCCGTCTGAAGGGCTCTGCAGCGAACGTGTTTGGAACCGCTCCTGCCGGGGCCGGGAGAGGTACTGAGCTGGGAGTGACGGGACCAGATCTGTAGGATTTGCTTGTTCTTCAAAAACTTGGAATCGGATCGAGCCCCACCCTCCGCCCTCCCAGCCCCAGGCTCTAGGAAGGGTGTGTGCGGCAGGCCCTGTCTTGGGGATGCTGTGTCCTGGGCCTGGGGTCAGGATTCTCTTGGCTGCCTGTCCTGGCCCTTCCTACAGTGGGCACGAGTGCCCCCTCTCCGGGTCTCTAGACACTGGCCCTCAGACTTGATCTGTGTTTAGGGCCACGAAGTGGAGGTAAACTTACCCTCAGCCAGGTTTTCTCGAAAGCCACGTGGGCTCCTGATGGGGCTGTGGCTGGCTGGGGCAGAGCCTCCCGGACTGGAAAAAAGAATCATGATAAGCACCACAGCCACCACCAGTCCCAGGACCCAGCACCTGCTCTGTGACAAGTGTTCCACAAACCATGTCTCACTGACTCTTCCCAACCCATTTTACAGGGGGAAGAACTGAGGATCCTCAGTGAGGCCAGCTGCCAAAGATACATAGCAACTACAGGGTGGAAGCAGGACTCGAACCCAGGGCCTGTGGCTCCAGTGCCTGCATTTAGAACAACTACCGTCCTGCTGGGTGCTTCCTGGCAGAGGCAGGGGCAGTGGGCCCACCGCCGTGGTGAATGCCCGCCTGGGGCCCTCCAGGCTGATACTCCCAGCAGAACTGGGGCCCCAACTGCTCAGGTAGGCCAGGAAGGGTTTCTAAGGAAGGAGAAGGATGGAGATGGTGCTAGAAAGAAGGGGAAGGGGCAGAGGTTAGCACTGGCGTGTGGACAGCTGGGAGTCGGGGTCTGGTCCTGCCCGGTTCCCACCTTCAGACACTCTTGACTGCACCAGGGGGACCTGGGGACTTGCAGGCTGAGACTTGCAGGCTGAGACTGGCAGAGCCCAGGTCTCTGGCCTCTGGCCATCCCCGCCTCTGCAGGAGAATCCGGGGAGCTCTGCATCTGGCGCTCCACAGAGGGGCACCTCTGCTCTCCCTTCTTCCTGATTTTCTGTCCTGGCTCCGAGATGACCTGACAGGTGTCTGCTGGGGCCTCCCTGCCTGTGCGCAGTCACTTCCAATTCTGGGATGTGGGCGCCAGGGCAGCCTTCTTGGCCTCCCGCTCTGCCTCTATGGGTTCACCTTCCAGCAAGCAACTCCAGCAGGAGCCCCGTCCGCTCCTCCTCTCCCTCACACCGCACCTGTGCATTTCCAGGCCTTTCCTGGAGATGACTGGGCTGGGCGGGTGGGTCCCACAGGACCTCCTTGGTCTTCTTTCTCTGCTCTGCAGGGCCCCTCCCGACACCTGACAGCTCAGGCCCGGCGGGAAGTGCTTGTGTGACTCCCACACTAGAGGGATGCTGAGTGGCCTGGCACGGAGGTTCTAGTAAGTCTGACCTCGCAGTACATTTCACATGGCGCCTGTTTTGGGGGCGCCTGGGTGGCTCAGGCAACAGCATCTGACTCTCAGTTTCGGCTCAGGTCATGATCTCATGGGTGGTGAGAGGGAGCCCTGCAGTGGGGAGTCGGCTTGAGATTCTTGGTCCCTCTCCCGCTGCCCTCCCCCATGCACATGTGCACACCAACACCCCCTGCCCTGCATGCTCGCGCTCTCTCCCTCTCTCTCTCTGTCAAAATAAACAAATCAATCTTTAAAATAAAACAAAATAAAACAAAACCCAAAACATGGCAGTTGCATTATTTGCAACTCAGATGTTGGAGGAAACTGCCCAGGAACCCACATGGAGTTCAAGGATCAGGGATGAGCTCCCTGTTCACGGAGCGGCTTTGCACTCTTTCCAAAGTATGTGGTCGCTGGCGATTTCATGGGATGTTACTCATCTTCCCTGGGTTGTTTGCATCGTTCTTCTTTGGGGGGAAAAATAAGTTCTTCAAACAATTGTTCTAGTGAAAGGCTCATTTTGAGTTGTGTTCCCCCGACAGGGCAAGTTTATATCAAGGCAATCCTTTTGTGAACAACTCCCGGTTTTCATTGATCACGAAAAGTATTTGCTGTGTTTACGTGGCTGTGGCTCACGCTCGCAGTGTGGTTGAGAGGAGGCCAGGAGAAGGGCTTCTGTGATTTTTCATTCATTCGTTCATTTGGCAAATATGCTGAGCTCCATTTGTGAGCCAGGCTCAGTGCTGGGCACTCGGGGTCTGACCTGTGAAAGGCTGACGAAGGCACTGGCCTCAGGAACTCACGGGCTAGGAGCGGAGTTAGGCTGTTAGTGTAACAGCTTCAGGACAAGGCAAGCCCCACCATGGGGAGTGTGTGAACTTGAGAAGGTGAGAGTTGCTTCATAGCCTCAGGGAAACAGGAGAGCCTCCCTGGGGACACTGGGTCTGGCTGAGACCTGGAGAAGAGGAAATGTTAGCAAGAGGAAGGGAAGGGTGTTCTGGGCAGAGGGAACAGCATGTGCAAAGGCTAGGAGGTAAAAGAGCGCTAGACTTGCCTGGGGAACAGAAGGACCAGTGTGGCACCCAGCTGGGGTGGAGGGGCTCCAGGGGAACAGGAGAGGGTTGAGGGAGAAAGTGTAAGACCCTTGGGGTGCTTCAGGAGTGTGGAGGCCCCTGAGGAGGATTCTGCAAAGGAGTAGCTCAATCCAATTGGCAGATGAAAGTTCAAGGTCTGGCTTCAGAAGGGCCTGAGTTCCAAATCCTGGTTCTGTCTCTGAGTCCGTGATCTTGGGTGACTGGCTCAGGCTCCCTGAGACTCAGGTTATCCAGCTGCCAGATGAGGATGGTCCCAGCTTCTCCTGTGCAGAGACGCTGCATGTGGGGCTGGGAGTCCAGCATGCCCCACGGCTCAGAGTGGCCAGGAGCAGGCTCTTGGCCTAATTTGTTCAACTGCTGTATCTTCACAGCCAGAGAATAATAGACGCTCAGTAAATACGGGTCAAGTGAATGGAGGCGTGGACAGCGGTGTTGAGCGAGGGCAAGCCAGGATCACCTAGAGGTCCTTCTCGACTGTGGTGGGCAAGGGGATAAGAGAAATAGCTAAATCATTGATCAGTATGCTACCTGCAGGCACAAGGGGTTGAGTAATTTACATACATTAGCATTTCCCCTCCAGGTGAGGGATTCAATAAATTGCCCCAAGTCTGGGCACCTGGGTGGCTCCGTGGGGTAAGGGTCTGCCTTCGGCTCAAGTCATGATACCAGGGTCCTGGAATCGAGCCCTGTGTAAGGCTCCCTGCCAGGGGGGAGCCTGCTTCACCCTCTCCCTTTACCCCCACACCCAACTGGTACTCTCTCTGTCTCTCTCTTTCAAATAAATAAAATCTTTTTTTTTTTTTAATTGCCCAAGGTCACCCAGAGAGAGAGCACAACATCCAGGCTCTTGGATCCTAAAGCCTCTGAAGTCTGACCAGGATACCCAGTGCCACCAACCGTCATGTTCCTCGGGGACTGTGCTCACCCTGCTGGCTAAGCTACACGCAGGCACAGCAGGGTGTGGTGGGCCCAGAGCTCCGTGGTTCCCCAGAAAAGGCCTGGTCCCAGCTATTCACCACCTATCATCAACCACCTACGACGTGGGCAGCCCGGGATACAACCCTGAACAGGAAGCACACAGTCAGCTCTCACAGGTGGAGGGAGCGGACCGATATCCAACCAGGAATTCCCACCCGGTGGAGGCCCCTGGAGGACACGAGACAGGCAAGCTCAAGGTCATGGCAGCAACATGGTTGAAATTATTGGAGGACCCCTGTGTTGACTGCCCTCGTGTGGGACCCACCGCCAGGGACCTGGTGATGCCCCCCCTCACTCCCCCCCTTAGGAGAGAGGTAAGGCCAGCCCAGCCTGGGGGTTGCACCAGCCAGCACTCTGATTGGTTGTACTCGCTCTGGGCGCGGTGGGAGTTTATATATGAACCTCACGTGCAGGGGCCGTGAGAGCTTTGCAGAGGGCCTGGCCTGCTGGGTGGGGAGGAGAGTCACCAGCAAGACTCCTTGATGAAGGAACACCAGGTCTTCCAGGGCTCCCTGAGGCAGAGAGAGTTTAGGTGGGAGAAGAGGGAGAGGCACCCTCCCCTCCAGCTGTGGGGAGCGGAGGGAGGGAATGGGTGACGAATCCAGAGCTGGGGTGCGGCTGAGAGCTGCCGGGCCTTTTTGCGGGCCAGGGGAAGAGACTGGGTTTCATTACAAGGTGAGCGCCCCAGAAAGAGGTTCTAGGCAAGGGAGGAGCCTGGCTTGGTAAGAGGAAGCAGAGGGGGCCAGGGAGGTGGGTAAGAAGAGAGGCTGTGGCCTAGTGGGGCAGAAGTGGTAAGGACAGCACCTAAGAAGGTCTGGGAAGGGGGGTAGAGAAGAGAGCTCAACCCCACAGGCCCGGAGAGGTAAAATGGATGGGAAGGCACCCCTCCCCAGTTTGTCTCCACCTGTCAGGACCCTGGGACCTGATGCTCAGACACCATCCCTTGGTGTCCCCTAGAGCCCCCCCAAAGAGACCCTTCGGGAGCCTGCCGTGGGCTCTGAGGCTCAGCCCTCTGGCCTGGCAGAGCATTCAGGTATGAGTGCGGCAGCCTGCGGGCCCGGCTCCCCGGAGCGATGATTCGGAAAATGACAAACGGAGACCCAATAAGAAGGTTGGAAAATGGGCACCTCTGCGCCTCCCTGTGTCTATTGCAGGGTTTGGAAATAGCAGAGCTGGAAGGAGAGCCACAAGGAGGGGTGCCCGCTGGGCAGAGGAGAGCAGGGCGCAGGAGGCCTGGGCGGGGAGGACAGGGAGGGAGAGGAATGACGTGGACCCACACGGAAAGGCGGATGGTGGGTGGCCTGAGCTGGGGGTGGGGTGCGTGTGAGATGCGGGCTTTGAGGAGCAATTCAGAAGCCTCGGACCCCTCAGCCCATCTGAACACCCCCTTCTCTCCTCACCACTGAAAGAGAGAGAGAGAGCAAGAGAAAGAAGGAAAACAAAATATCTCCAGTTGTCGAGACAAGAGGAGAAAATAGAGGCAAACATCCGTAATTTTCTCTGTGGGGCTTTGCAGTAATTGAGCCATTTGGATAAAAATAAAGGCAGCGGGCCCCTTAGGTAAGAAGAGCTTTTGCAATCTAAGAAGCTTGAATTATGCGTCTTGTGTCACTTGAAATCCCCCGTCCCCCCCCTTCCATGGGCGACCCAAACCACTTTCCCTTTTCTTATTATTTTTTTAAGTACCCTGTCAAATGTCGTCTGTAGAGCAGAGAATTTCAGCTGTCACAACTAATTTCAATTTTCCCATGTGCTTTTCCCCCCGCTTGGTGGCCCGGAAGGAGGGGCCTGGCGGGGCCCCCTTTCCCTCCCTCTTGCATCCCCTTCCTTTTCATTTATCATTATGGTTATTATTTCAAAACCAGATTTACATCAGACATTTGTTTGGGGGTGTTTAAGGACTGCCGTTTGCTTCTGCGGGAGGCTGGGCCTGGCCCTGTGGGTTCCTGCCCCTCCAACCCCCCAACAGACGCCCCCACCTCCGCCACCCTGAGCCGCTGGGCAGGACGCGGCCCTCAAAGGCCACCTCCTCAGTTCTTGAGGATCCGGTGGAGACGTGCAACCACGGAGGCCTCCCTGGTAGAGGGGAGGCCCAAGGGGCACCACCTCCCCTGATCCCCACTCTTCTTTGTTCCATCTGTTCCCTCAACTCCTTCCCTCCTCATTCATGCATTAATTCCATGGGTGTTGACCCAGGGCCACATGTGCTGGTCCTCTCGGGGTGCTGGGTGCCCCAGAATGCATGGGCTACAATCCTTGTCCTTGAGGAGGTCACAGATTAGTGGAGTCAGGGAGACAAAGAGGCAGACAGATTGGCACAAAGCGTTGGATGTGCTGGCCAATGGCTGTGCAAGGACAGTGGGACACCACGGACGGAGGGTCACTGTGAGCTCACCTCCTCTGAGGCCTTGGCTGAGGAACAGTGCTTGAGCTGCCTTCTGGAAGCAAGCAGATGCTTGCTTGCTGGACCACTTGGGGAAGGGGGTTCCAGGCTGAGAGAACAGCGTAGGCAAAAGCTGGTGTTAGGAGTTGAATTGTGCCCCCCTCCCCCGTTCACATGTTCACATTGTGGCCGCCGGGACCTCAGAGTATCACCTGATTTGGAAATAGGATCATTGCGGAGGTCCTTAGTTCAGATGAGGTCATGCTGGGGCAGGAAGGGACCTTCCTCCAATATGAGTGGTCAGAGACACATACAGAGGGAGAAGGCCAAGGGAAACTGAAGGCAGAGATCAGGGCGATGCTTGTACGAGCCAGCGAATGCCAGCTGTTTCCAGCAGAGCCCCAGCAGCTGGGGAATATCAAACAGGTCCTCCCGGCCTTCAGCGGGAACCAAGTCCCTGGACACCCGGATCTCAGTCTTCTAGACTCCAGAACTGTGCGACCATGAACTTCTATTGTTGAAGCCACTCCACAGGTGTTATTTTGTTCCGGAAGCCCCAGCAAATGAATGCACACGGAGGCGTGTCCTCAAGGTACAATCGGAATATGAGTGGCTCCTACCGGTGGCAGATACTGGCTGCTCTCCACCAAACTCTTTCCCTTCTCCTCCCGGGAGCTCCCAGTTGGACTGCATTCCCAGGCTCCCCCGCAGGCACTGTGCACCTGAGTTCTGGCCCTTGGACGGTGGGAGGAAGCGACTCCACAAATGTCCTTTGCCATTCTTTCCTGGGCCCACCTGAGTCAAGTCTCCACCTGACACCCTGCCTCGCCTTGGACTGTGATGGGAGCAGGAACGAGCTCTTGGCCTGGGGTTATTTGTTAAGGTGGCAAGCTTGCTTTTATGAACACAGCCCCCACCAGGCTCTCCGAGGATGAAGAGTGACTCTCTCCCAGAGTGCTCAGCACCATGCTTATGCTTAGTACACCTTGCTGAATGGTTTAGCCTCATGGTTGCACGGCTCCCTCCAGCCAGAGCACGAGCTCCAAGAGCCAGCACATTGCGGGTGCTCATAAATCCAGGGGGTGCCTTGGATGCTTGCATCTGCAGGTGGAACAGTGCTCCCGTCCCAGCTCTTCAGGCTCTAGGAGCTGGGATCCCTGCTGTTCTGGCAGGAAGACCTCAGGTCAGCGACTCCTGGCTCCTTCCTCCTGCCTATTGCTATAGACTCAGCCCCACCTCCACCCAATGTGAGAAAGATGCACCAGCACCCACTGTCAGGAACCCCAACCTGTGGCCATGTCTCAGCCTCCTAGTTCAGAGTTCTAATGCAAGGTGTTTGCCTTTAGAAGGTCATGTACCATAACCCAGGCAGCCCTACACTGCCTCCTCCCTCTGAACGTCTGTACACGGGGCACTGGAGCCACACAGGACTGCACCTGCTAGCCAGCCCTGCCTTCCTTCCATTTAGGAGCTCCTTGGGGAAGCTGTGTGACTTTGGACATACACCTTAACCTCTCTGAGCCCCCGTTTCCTACTTTGCAGCTTGCAGCCTACTGGTTACGATGCAGAGTAAGTGCTCAACCAACGCATGGGATTGAGGTTTTGCCCCCTCTTCTGATCCCAACAGAAGCTGGGGAAATGACTCTTGAGTGCTGAGGAACTGCTTCTAGGATAATGTCTCCAGGGGCAAACCCAGGGGAGCCAAACCCCACCAAGCCCCGTGCTCCGCGCTGGGGCTAGAAGTCATTCGCCTAGGAAATCGCTTGTCCACAAGCCCAAGCCCACTCATGGAGTTGCGCTACCATGAGGGAAATTGCCCTAAATGTGAATCCACGTATGAGCCGGGGAAAGTGATTTTGCTGCTCATGGGTGGATAACGGTAGCTTTTCCATGCACAATGTTTTCAGCTTGTCTGCCTTCCAATCACTCCTAAATAATACGTTTTATTTGGTGTGACTGCTCACAGGGAATCTGCTCCATCCAGCACGGGCAGCTGAAGCACAGCTTAAAATCACATCTGCTTTTCATTTGTAATGAACAAAGTGGGTTTTGGACTCCCACAGCCCGCTCGCCCAGTGCTGAGGAGCCTCTCTCTCCAGGATTGCTTTGGGCCACTGACAGACCTGTCACTGAGCAGGCACCAGCAGGACTCACGGTCTTCAGGAAAGGAAGGACAAGAGTGGCGGAGGTCCCGGGAAGCCCCGCTACATGCAGCAGTTCTGAGTGTGAATGCTGACTCCTCCACTCCCTGGCTGTGTGACTTCAGACATGTCGCTTGCCCTCTCTGAGCTTCATTCCATCTGTACAAGAGATTAACAAGGTCTTGACCAACGGGTGGTTCCCTTCATCCTGATTTCTCCCAGCGAGGGGCCAGTAGGGGGAGGTCAGCCCCCACATTCCCACCTCTCCCCAGCCCCCAACCTCTCCCCACTCCACCTCCCCTGACAATGGCTTCAAAAGTCAGCTTCTGTGTGTGCCTGTTCAGAGCAGCAAAAGGTGGAAACAACCCAAGGGTCCTTGGATGGATGAACCCATAAACAAAATGTGGTCTGTCCCTACAATGGAATAGTATTTGATCTTAAAAGATTAACTGTCACACCTGCTACACTGTTGTTGAACCTGGAAGACATTATGCTCAGTGAACCTGGATGAACCTTGGTGGGGAATTGTAATCAAGGACCTAACCTTCTCCTCTGTTGAAAATAATTACCAAGCACTCCCTGTGTGCCAGACACTGTCCCGGGCACCCGGCTACGGTGTGAGCAAAGCAGGCAGAGCCCCTGCCCTCTCAGAGCTCCCAGCCAGGTGCCAGAGCCAGAGCTGGGCACCAGGAGGGTCCCCCAGGGACTGAAGCATGCCAGGAGACTGGTTGGTTGGGGAAACAGAACTAGAGGCGAATATGCAAAGCACATCTTGGAATGTCACCCTGGTGTGTCACCATCCTGCTTTTGTGACCCCGAGGAAGGGACTGGAATAGTCACAGACTGCCACAGATGGAAAGAAGACAGCTCCAGGATGTGTGGGTGGACAGGTTGATCCTTGTGCATCAATGAGTGACATTACACGTGCAACAAGTAAATGTCACAAAACCGCTCCTGCCTGTGCTGGGGTCTCTCCTTGTC